>MNPI01017417.1:0-100093 GCA_015888305.1 Antheraea pernyi
ATTATTTTATGAGTTGTATAATTGGTGGTTCATAATTATTAACATTTAATGGTAACATTATTAATTAAGTCCAGGGATATTAGTCTGTTATGTAGTGGATTTTATATTTTGTAAAATTGGTGGTGTATTACGTAATATTGTTTGGTTAATGTGCACAAGCGGATGGAAAATAAAGCCATGGAGCGTGAATTTTGAGATGACAAAAATTCCCTGGAAAGTTCTAACAAAGGACACAATCTTTTTGGAACATTGAAATAATCACACTACATTTGTAGTATTATTAACAACTCGACAATAGTAGTAATAATCTGGAAGGTTTGTTGCCAAAACACATTATTAATTATTATTGACAATAACGATATTAAAGGCAAAAGAAATTTAGGATATTGCGTACATTTTATTATGAAACAATCTTCCGTTGAAGATAGACAAACTGTTACTTCCTCTTTGATTTCATAAAATAATATTTAACAAATTAATTTCTGCTTCCGTATTAGGTACTTTAAGATGTTCTAATTATGTTTAATGAAAGATAAAAAGCGTTCTTGATTTATATATGCGTTTATAGACTAAATATAGCTTTTTTGTACTTATTTATTACGATATATGATCTTGCACATGTTAAATTTCTACTTTTAATTTTGTGTTCTATTTATGCATAAGATTTTTGAAGTGAAACTTCTTTAGAATCGTTGTGATTTCAAACCGGATGCAACGGAAAAACTATTAATATTAGTTTGATTATCACGTATATTGGTGCTTTAAAAAATAATTAAATATCTTTTTTATACTCTTGTGTTCTCGAACTGACTAGGCTATTAACTAGCAAGGTCTCAACAGCTTCACTGGACTACACCTTTTTATACAGTCAATTAATGAAACATATGATGGGCTGCACAAACTCAATACAAAATATCAATATACTATAGTACGCATCGCTAGTTTGACACAAGCGCAATACGTCACGAGCATGTCGAGGTTATTCGTGACGCGATCCCATAAACTTTTCCTCTACAAAAAGTCGCTCGACGTGGCTAAAGATGCTTTAGTTTTTGAGGTGTAAGGGGTGTCGAATAACATCATAAGATTTGAGACACCCAAGCGACCTGCACATGGTGCACCCTGCTGAATAACAAACGGGGCAATGGCGAAAGCGGGGTGGTAGGGTTTTACGGCCTGACTGGGTCGCAACCACCATGTATATGGCGAAAAAGCTCGCCATAGTGATTCGCTTCTGCGGGTCGCATTTAGGGATCAGCCTGTGCATATCCAGCTCTTCGCAGGCCGGCATGATAGCGGCGTCCGACGATGGATAGTGTGTCACCCGGTGGTAGCCATTGTTTTTGGATTGTACTGTGCTTACCATCAGGCACAGTGCAGTCATTTTGCCGTGCTACAATTAAAAAAAAAATAGTGTCAATATATACTTAGATATCCGAAGTTTAGTAAAACGATTAATTTAAGACAGAAATCTCAGTTTTGGTTATGAAAACTTTGTGTTCCGACATACTAAATATTAACCGTTCATAGATACAAATTGTCACATAAATTTCTACACAATTTTCCTTTATTCCACAATATAAGACATTTAGAACTCAATTCTCGGACAAGAGCCCAATTTTAAATGCAATTTACGGCTAATTAGGCTCTTAAATACAGAGGCTTCGGGTCCTTCAAAGTAAGTACGGAGTCCCAGATGAAGTTAGGAATGGAAGCGTTAATGCTGAAGATGACTACGCAAGCGAACTTCGGAACTAAAAACTAAAATTTCAGTAGCCATTTACATTTTATTATGTAGTTGCTGCAGTAATTGAATCTTCAAACTTATATAATATCTCCCTATAAGCACATGTTTTGATAGAAAATATTCGAATATTCTAACGCATTATTTAAGAGGATCAAATAAGATGGATTATTTCCGTGATCTGTTTTATGTAATCTATACTAATATGATATACTTTACCTAGTTTGTGAGTTTGTGACGTTGTAGGGGGGAATCTCAGGTACTACTGGTCCGATTTGAAAAATTCTTTCAGTGTTATATAGCTCATTTATCGAGAAAGGTTATAAGCTATATATAATTACATGATCACCAATGAAGAATGTTTCAAAATCGCGTTTTTTTTTCTCTTGAGTGCTTCCGCTGCGTGTTAGCGTTAGCCCAAAGTAGCTCTTCCACGCGAACAAAGTCGCGGGCAGAGGCTAGTGATTGATAAAGTTATATGTGATTATTCTACGTTGTTACACTGAATATTTGGCAATTAAGTTTAAAACGTATTTGCACACGTGATATTGGCGAAATTGCTTACATAGGCAGAGACCATACCGAAAAAAAAAGTTATAAATTTTGTGATTTCATTCGTATCTCGTTAGAGTAACATTGAATTATCGAGTTACAGAGAGTAATAATACAGTTCCAAAATCTGTATCATACTGGTCATATTTAATGCATAAGATACTTATAGAAATTAAACCTATATGGATATAAAATATAGGGAAGAAGTATAAGAAATGATCGATAAATTGAATTATATTGAGAACGTGAGGTAGACAGTCAGACGGACGCCAAGTGCATTGGTAGAAAAGTAGACTCCGGTTGCTAGACAGACTTAGTGCCATTTATAGATTGGCTAAAATAACATATTTTTAGAAGCCAAGATTGTAACAATATTATGTTGTTTTTGTATCACACCATTTTTTTTAATCTATATATTAATACGTGAAGCCTAAACTTTGTATCCCTTTTTAACGGAATTGGGAGAACGGATGAACGTGAAATTTGGCATAGTTAAAGTTTATATGGAGGAGAAGTGCAGAAAGCTATTTATTTTATATAAAATGCATTAGAAGTACATTAAATTAATTAATATATGCATTACTCACACTAATGCTTCAATTTTACACAACATATACACACATGTAAATAAAAAAGACATTTTGACATCTGTCAATAAAGGACTTATATTCAAAAAAGGTTGTGAAGGAGGTTGCTATGCTCGACTGTATGTATTATTTTACTCTTACGTTCCAATGACTCTTTTTCATTGTACATTCAACAATGCTATTAACCCTAATAAAATTCAAAATTAAAAAAAGCAATTAACTATGGTCGAATGTCGACTACTGGGCGCCCACTAGTAATACTAGATACTCATGTGTATTGAAAGATATCTTTCAATAGAAGGTTAATTAAAGAAATTAAACTAATTCCGAAAGGTGTTCATAATATGACTTTAATTTAGATGCATGGGTATATTGAAAAAACATTGTTTTCAGAAAAGATTGTCTAAATAAAACTAATTTAGAAAAGTTTATATAAATTATATTTATTTATAATACGAGATAAGTCTCCATGGACAAAACAGATACATTTGAAATGATTGAGTGACTTATTTAACTTCTTAAGTAAAACACTGATAAATACGTCTGCTGAATAAATGACAAGATATTCACTGGAGAAATTAAGCCTACTGGCTTCGGAAATGTTTCATGTTTTTATGTCTCTTTAAAATTGCTTTTATCAATGGTTTCGCCTGCATGAAATTACTATGTTTTGACCAATTTCATACTCGATCACAAACCAAATACCTACTATATATAAGTTGAAACTATCACTTCATACTAAGTCCGATCCCTCTGAGTGGAGCCCGTGAGTGCGCTGCTCGCGCGATACAGTGACACAAAATCTTACATCACTGCTACAACACTACACATATCACCTCCACACACGTGTACACTTACATTCTTACACATAAAAGTGGAAGGGTTTTGGTTTTTTCCCTTATCGAACTGAAATAGTTTAGAAATTTTCCGATACAAAATACACATAAGAGTTATTGAGATATGCATGCTTGTTGGTACACATATAAGTTTCAATAGGTAACTCATATATGTACGAAAATGTAGCTTAACTTAGGTTATCTCAGATAGGTCGCGAATTGTAGGACGGGCAGGAGGAGGCGTCAGTTTGACCGCCTCCTCACAATGTAACCGGACCAGGGAAGATGAGTCGGGGGGCCCATCTTCCCATTGCACAGGTCCGGCGGACGGAGGAGATGGCCGATGTGTACACGGCTGTCTCCCAACAAGACGGGGCCCGGCGGCGGCGCATTTGCTGCTGGGCCAATCGCTGAGGTGGCACGATCAAGTCTACGTGTCGCCCCGACTATAGCGGCAGAGGTACACCGGGGGGTTTTTAGTCAGTAGGAGTCTGACATACCCTCACGCTGCCCCCGACGGCGTGAGGGTATCCATGTAGGATTTTCCCCTCGTAAAAAAAAAAAAAAAGATAGGTCGCGAATTGCATGAATCAGGCAACAGCCAAGGCGAGGTGTGCCGTGCACCCTTGAGCTAGTTGCCCAAATAAAAATCGGCTGAGTGCCTTATGCGCTCGCCTTAGTAGTCCGGTGAAGCTGTTAAGACCTTGCTAGGTCAATAGCGTAGTCACTTCGAGAAAATAAAATCAATTGATAGATCAAAGTTAAGTGAATGACTCTGAACCCTCTTAATAACAATACCATGTTACTAGTCAAACGGTTCAGTCTATTACAATGCTTAATTGAATTTTTATGAAGTAAATTTTATTACTAAAGGGTACGGCGACGAGATATTATTGTTTTTATAGTAATGTAAAATATACTTTATGAGTAATAAATATTTTGCTTTTAAAGTGTCTGCTTGTTATAATTGAATGAATCAATGAATTCTTTATTGCACTTTTGTCCACTGGTGAGCTTAATGCCATGAGGCATTTTCTTCCAGTTAACCAGCGGTATTAATGTTAAGCAAAAACTTTTGTAGGTAGTGCCTATATAAACAAAACAGAAGAAAATAGATAAATAAATATATACAAACAAACAATATTATAATAAAATAAATACATATATATATATGTTATATATGTATTTGTTTATGTTATATTATTTATGTTGTTTATTATATTATTTATGTACATACATAATTACTTACATACATACGTACAAAAACATAACAATGACAAAGAAATAATAAAAATGTATACATAATTTAATCACTATATTCTTTTGGTAATAGTTCTTAGTTCGGTAATATTTGCACTAAATACGATTACAAAGTCCCAAAAACTTTTATAAACAATTAGCGTTATTATAGTTTTTATAGAAATTTTACGAACAAACGAAAAAATTAGTATCCAAAATGTATTAATCTATAAAATTAAGTTGTTAATACAAATAAGGATATATATATATTAAAGTTACATCTGCAGTTCATATACTGAATACCAAGTTCCTTTATTTATCTTTAATGGTAGGTATTTTAGGTGTCTGCGACATTATGGAGCTCGTTGATTTCACAATTAAGTGCTGAATGTAATATAATTTCCACGTCTGCGCTAATGAACGTGTATTTTGTTTCATCTGCCGTCGGTAAAATATAAAATGCGCAACGAAAATCAACATTTCATTTGGACTGAGCACGTTGTCGCAGGCTCGGCTCGCTTGCTTTATACAATTTATGTCAGCTTTATTTAATTTTACTATGATATGAATTTACTTTCTAAAATAGGTAGCTTAGCAAATATATGTATAGTATACAGTAGTTAATTTTTTATACTATACTAGTGGGCCCGGTGTACGTTACCCCGCCCTGTGAAATAAAAAATCCTTGACAAATTATATACCTAAGCGTTCCTCGTGAATCACTTTATCTTCTGGTGAAAACCGCATACAAACCATTTTTTTATACCATAGGAGGAAAACGAACCGGTGGATCACGTGATGTTAAGTGATCACCACCGTCCATAGACACTTGCAACACCAGGGGTGTTGTTGGGTCGCAAGTGCGCTGTCAGCCTGTATTAGGGGGGAGGAAGGGAAGGGGAAGGGGAAAGTGGAAGCGGAGGGGAGGTGAGTGGTTTAGTAGTTTTTGAGTTTATCGCGAACAGACAGACAGACAGACGTGGCAGAGGAATTTGTTTTATATTATACTATATATATTGTAGAGTTTGGTCACGGCCTCACCTCATATGAAATGAAGATGTGTTCTAATATGGTGAACACGCTAAACCGATTTGAATGAAGAAGGCATTACTTTGCCGAAATCTATCATTAAATATTACAGTGAACGTTATTTGGCACCTGGGGTTACTTCCACCTGGGGTTAATTGGCCACTGCCAGGTCTCATTGCAACAAAAAAACCTGTGTGTGTGGCTGAGAAAGTTAAATATGAAACTAGTAATAGAAAAAGCGAAATATTAGTAATTAAAATAACAGAAACAATTAAAAAATGTGTTCTTGGTTGACAATTGAATTTGACGTAGGTTGGCTCACACTCTCGCGAATAAAATTAAACGTTTCTGTTGCAATGAGACGTGGTAGCGGCCAATAATTCCAGGCGGACGTGCAAAGTAACGTCCACTTATGCCCGATTTCTGAGGTACTTTAAGTATATCTGTTCAATAGCGTTATCGGTTCGATAACGTGTCAATTTACGTTTCTGAACACACAGTCATACGATAAATATCAGTAAAACTCAACGGGCCGTTTGACAGGTTATCTTATGGATAACTTTGTTGAGTCAATAACTATTGGTGGTTTAGTTTATTGGAGCCCGGCGGCCACCTTCCGCAGGGCGGACCGTTGGGGCGGCTATCCAAGGGGAATAGCGTAGATCGATCCCTTGCCGCCCCAACAGTACGGTCGGATGGTACACCGTGGGGTTTTAGTCCGTGCAAATCGGACATAACCCATCCTCTCCCCCGAGAGGGTGGCGTATCCATAAAGGATTTCCCCACGTTAATAAAAAAAAAAGGCGAATAAGAGTTTTCGTATAAAAAGCCTAGTTTGACTCGATGGAGACCGGTAAAATAGTACTGCTGGATCCAGGACGAAGAGGGCCGCCTGTCTATGTGAGAATCAGACAATTAGTCGACAAAATTTTTTTGGAAAAACGGGAAAGAATATATTTATGTATTTAAAAAATCATAGTCTATCTAAGGAGTATCGACTTTATGTATTAGGTTTACTTTCAAAGTAAGTTAGGTAAGTAGACTATATTTTATATTATTAGGAGTGGAGTATACATTTAAGCAAGGTGTTGCGGCGTCGGTAGGTTCTATCAAATAGTCACCGAGATAAATCGCCGGGCGACGTGTCGCGGCGAACCGTACGATGTATTGAGCACGTATCCAATAGAATTGGCGCAGACAACTTGCGTGAGGCTATTTTCTCTACTCGAGGGCCCCATAAATTTTCTCCTTATAAATTACATTAAACATAATACCCTCACGGGTACTTACTATTAATCTTGTGTGTATTGATACATTTAAAACATCGTCCTATGGTTCTATTATTTTATTCTATTACTGAATTTAATAGTCATTAGAATGTATGACACAAATAACGATAAACATTTGTTAACTCATAAAATATCCTCGAATTCAACAAATATATAAAAATTATTCTTTATTAAACTTAAATAATTTAATTTAATTTCTATATATAACTGGCTGATACATGCGACTTCCTCTGAGTCGGTTATTATCTTAACAGTATATTTTATGTATGGAGAAAAAAATATAAGCACCACACCGCTTGCCCCATTTCTTTACAGCAAGAAAGCACACATCCACGTAGTGCTTAAAAAATCTTGCTTTAAAAATCGCTTTCCTTAAAAGCTTTAATAACATTATATGAAACGAAACTATTGTGAAATTTTACATAAGGGCCAAGTATCTAAGAAGTAAGACTAAAAAAATATATCGAGATCTATTCAGCAATTTTTGCGCGGTGAGTTCACAACTGTAGACCTCTATCATTTTATTTATATTGACTACAGTTTACACTTCATATCATTCTAGTCTACAAACGATGTTATATAATATTGTTATATATAATGTGATATAATATTAAATTCATTTTTTCTCCATCGTTGCTATTTCACAAGTAAGAAATGAAACCCTGCTATATTTTATGATTATTATTACACTGTGGCTGCATTAATTTCCGGCTTCTTTACAGGTAGCAAGTCTTTCTTCGAACAACCTCTTTTTAGTTTTAGGGTCTAAATTTATAACAGACGAAATATAAATTCAAAAAAATATAATTTATAGGAATATTGTATTCATAATATTAGATATATATAAACTATCAAAGATTTATAATTGCATATGTTAACATTGATTTGCATGTTTCCTTTTTTAGTTCTATATGTGTGTGTTCTTTAGCCAAGATTTTTACTAGCGGGCCCGGCAGACGTTATCCCGCCCTGATTATTTTAAAATCCTGGACAAATTATATAACAAAACGTTCCTCATGCATCACTTTATCCACTGGTGAAAACCGCATAAAGATCGGTTCAGTAGTTTTTGAGTTTATCGCGAACAGACAGACAGACAGACGCGGTAGGGGACTTTGTTTTATACTATGTAATGACTACATTAGGAACGCATAAATAAATAAAATTTTGTATTACAAACACAATAACCGCTTTCAAATGGGAGAAAATAAATAAAAATAAACATGATATGCATAACAAATTACTGCAATCCATGCTACCCTTGTCAAATTAAATAATTTCGTCGACTTTTTTGAACCATCTACAACCTTTATTTTGGTATCATTGTTTAAGTAATGAATATTGTGCAGTAAAAATAAATTCACTAAAAAATATTTAGACTTAGTAAAACGATGCTATCTGTAAATATGTAGTTTTATTTCAAAAATCTTTAACCCTTAAATGCATAGCGTCTCTAATATTAAAATACTCTTCCGAACCTTTTTCTAAATAAAGCATTAATCGTATTAATAGTATAAAAAGCATTTAAACAAAATTTTAAATAAAGTACGTAAATCCGTTCGGTTTTGAATATCATTGACGGATTCTTTTTACTATATGGTGTATCGTTTGTCAAATTGTCAAATGAAATGGTCTCGGACGGTCCGGTTTCAAAGGGGTTTCCTTCCACGAGCGATCCGGTTGTGGAATGAGCTTCCTGCTGAAGTTTTTCCTAGAGACTACAGTATGGGGTGCTTCAAGGGGAAAATAAATAGGTTACTTAAGGGTCGGCAACGCGCATGTAACGCTTCTGATGTTACAGGCGTCCATAGGCTGCGGTGACCGCTTTTCATCAGGCGGCCCGCATGCTTGTTTGCTACCGACGTAGTATAAAAAAATTTGTTTTCTTTTTTTTAAAGAAAATTTATAAACCAACATTTCTTATACTTTGCGTAACAATTAAGAACTCACGCATTTAAAGGTTAAAAGTAATTTTGTAATTCAAGTTGTCGAATCAATTTTATAACAAGTTATTGCGTTTAAGAGGATGTTTGGTTGTTTGTCGAGAAACAAAATCATTTCCTTTTAATAACAGTCTGTTATTATATATATATTTATATATAATTATTATACATAGACTATTTTATAAAGCAACTATTTCATGTACTAAGAAGAAAGCAATTGCACTATGTTGATTTATAATGGATTGAATTTAAAGAGCCTTTAATTCATAGATCTAATCGCTCCACAAATTTTGAGTTTCGTGGCGGTTATACGTAATTTTTCTTCTAAAAATTTTTACGAGATCACGTTTTGTACTTAGAATACGTCCTATTTGACATAGTTCAATAACCTAATGGAAATAAAACGAGTTCATACATGTCACAAATAAGAGAATTATTTAGAAATCGCTTTATTACCAGTTTTTGAAGTTACACTTCTTTTGGCGCGTTAGGGAAAAATGATGAAAGTAATTTTTGATGATGCGCGCGCACACCGTCACGAAAAACCGACACCCTGATATTATTAGGATGCGCGCGCACACCGACATGGAAAACCGACACCCTGAAGTTATTACGATGCGCGCGCACACCGTCATGAAAAACCGACACCCTGAAGTTATTACGATGCGCGCGCACACCGTCATCAAAAACCGACACCCTGAAGTTATTACGATGCGCGCTCACACCGTCATGAAAAACCGACACCCTAAAGTTAGCTATAGTCAACATTTTGTTTCTTTGTATTTGTTGTTTGTATTTCTTTGTATTAAAACTTTCAATGTATTAAATACCTTTTTTCTATTGTTAGTGTCGTTTTTTCTACAAACGTAGAATAAGGCGAAAGATAAAATTTTTGAAAAGATTTTGATCTTGTTACGCCAAAGAAGTATAACTCCTTACGCGTGTACATAAGTACACACACACACTTTTTTTATATGAGGTACATAGCCATTGGCGCCAAATTAATCTTAAAGAATTGTACTATAGTAACCAAACAGATGATATATAAACATATATGAATACTAGTTGTTACCAGCGGCTCCGCACGCGATTTTTAATAATTTTTTAAAGAAATGTAAAATTGTGAGTGGGTGTGTACATTACAGAAACGCTTTTTCAAAAACATTTTGAACTACGATACGAATGCCATCTACTGTAGCATGTAACGTGTACATTAGATATATGAATACTAATAGTATATCGAATGGTATGGGATTTATCATCAGCAACATACCTGGAACTTCAACATACTATATACCAAACTACCACTTTCATGCTGTTTTCACCAGTAGATAGAATGATAATTCATGGGGAAGGTTTAGGTATAATTTGTCAAAGTTTTCATTTTATTATCCGGGCGGGACAACGTCTTCCGAGCCCGCTAGTTATCTGCCCGTAAAAGCCCCGTGAAACTCGGTCCAATCAATTAGGAGATAGTAGGATATTGCGGACGAAGTCTTGAGAAACAAAATAAAATAGTCTAAGTTACTTCTTATAAGGTGAGTTATCTTCCAGTGAAAGTCCCGTGAAAATCAGTACAAGCATTACGGATATTCCACTGCGGCCGAAGGCGAATAAAAAACATAAATTACTTTTTATAAGGTCTGTTACCTACCAGTAAATACCCCGTGAAAATAGGTCCAACCATTTTGGAAATAGCCAAGCGGACGAAACCGCGGACAAATAAAATAGAACATGTCAACCGCTATAATTTCGACTATCTGGCAGTAAAAAGTAAAATTCCCGTAAATATAGGTCCAGCCGTTTTGGAGATTACCCGCAACAAACAAACAAACAAACAGACAAATATACTAATATAAAAATATAGACAAAGTATAAAAAAAATTTTTTTTGTTCATTTGTAGCCTTAGCCATTCATCAAAAAGTTGTTATTTTAATTGTACACACATAAACTTTATTTTTATAATACGTAATAGAGAACAAATAAAAAATTAGAAATAAAAGTAGTATAAACTTTTTCCATAGGAAAACAAAATAAACTTCGAAAATGTTTGCGATAGAAACTTACCACGTTACCATGGCAACGTATATAATAATAACGTAATCGCTCAAAAGCAAAAAAAGTGCCCGATTTTGAAAAATTCTTCATTGGTGCTCTGCTTCTATTGGTCTTAGCGTGATGATATATAGCCTGTAGCCTTCCTCGATAAATGAGTTATTTAAAACCGAAGGATTTTCTCAAATCGGACTGGTAGTTCCTGAGATTATTAATTACTTTTATAAGGTCTGTTATCTACCAGTAAATACCCCGTGAAAATCGGCCCAAAGTAATGCGGACGAAGCCGCGGACAAATAAAATAGAATATGTCAACCGCTATAATTTCGGTTATCTGGCAGTAAAAAGTAAAATTCCCGTTAAAATAGGTCCAGTCGTTTTGGAAATTACCCAGGACAAACAAACAAACAGACAAAATATAATAATATAAAAATATAGACAAAGTATAAAAAAAGTTTTTTTTGGTCATTTGTAGCCATATCCATTCATCAAAAAGTTGTTATTTTAATTGTACATACACAAACTTTATTTTTATAATACGTAATATAGAACAAATAAAAAATTGGAAATAAAAGTAGTATAAAATTTTGAATACGAAAACAAAATAAACTTTGAAAATGTTAGCGTTGATACTTACCACATAACTTCAGAATTGGCAGTATGGATTAATTCCTTCGCCTGTCCTATTGGACGAATATTATTACTACTACTTACTACGTTACCATGGCAACGTATATAATAATAACGTAATCGCTCAAAAGCAAAAAAAGTGCCCGATTTTGAAACATTCTTCATTGGTGCTCTGCTTCTATTGATCTTAGCGTGATGATATATAGCCTATAGCCTTCCTCGATAAATGAACTATCTAAAACCGAAAGACTTTCTCAAATCAGACTGGTAGTTCCTGAGATCATAGCGTTCAACCAAACAAACAAACAAACAAACAAACAAACAAACAAACAAACAAACAAACAAACAAACAAACAAACAAACAAACAAACAAACAAACAAACAAACAAACAAACAAACAAACAAACAAACAAACAAACAAACAAACAAACAAACAAACAAACAAACAAACAAACAAACAAACAAACAAACAAACAAACAAACAAACAAACAAACAAACAAACAAACAAACAAACAAACAAACAAACAAACAAACAAACAAACAAACAAACAAACAAACAAACAAACAAACAAACAAACAAACAAACAAACAAACAAACAAACAAACAAACAAACAAACAAACAAACAAACAAACAAACAAACAAACAAACAAACAAACAAACAAACAAACAAACAAACAAACAAACAAACAAACAAACAAACAAACAAACAAACAAACAAACAAACAAACAAACAAACAAACAAACAAACAAACAAACAAACAAACAAACAAACAAACAAACAAACAAACAAACAAACAAACAAACAAACAAACAAACAAACAAACAAACAAACAAACAAACAAACAAACAAACAAACAAACAAACAAACAAACAAACAAACAAACAAACAAACAAACAAACAAACAAACAAACAAACAAACAAACAAACAAACAAACAAACAAACAAACAAACAAACAAACAAACAAACAAACAAACAAACAAACAAACAAACAAACAAACAAACAAACAAACAAACAAACAAACAAACAAACAAACAAACAAACAAACAAACAAACAAACAAACAAACAAACAAACAAACAAACAAACAAACAAACAAACAAACAAACAAACAAACAAACAAACAAACAAACAAACAAACAAACAAACAAACAAACAAACAAACAAACAAACAAACAAACAAACAAACAAACAAACAAACAAACAAACAAACAAACAAACAAACAAACAAACAAACAAACAAACAAACAAACAAACAAACAAACAAACAAACAAACAAACAAACAAACAAACAAACAAACAAACAAACAAACAAACAAACAAACAAACAAACAAACAAACAAACAAACAAACAAACAAACAAACAAACAAACAAACAAACAAACAAACAAACAAACAAACAAACAAACAAACAAACAAACAAACAAACAAACAAACAAACAAACAAACAAACAAACAAACAAACAAACAAACAAACAAACAAACAAACAAACAAACAAACAAACAAACAAACAAACAAACAAACAAACAAACAAACAAACAAACAAACAAACAAACAAACAAACAAACAAACAAACAAACAAACAAACAAACAAACAAACAAACAAACAAACAAACAAACAAACAAACAAACAAACAAACAAACAAACAAACAAACAAACAAAAAAAAAAAAAAAAAAAAAAAAAAAAAAAAAAAAAAAAAAAAAAAAAAAAAAAAAAAAAAAAAAAAAAAAAAAAAAAAAAAAAAAAAAAAAAAAAAAAAAAAAAAAAAAAAAAAAAAAAAAAAAAAAAAAAAAAAAAAAAAAAAAAAAAAAAAAAAAAAAAAAAAAAAAAAAAAAAAAAAAAAAAAAAAAAAAAAAAAAAAAAAAAAAAAAAAAAAAAAAAAAAAAAAAAAAAAAAAAAAAAAAAAAAAAAAAAAAGAAAAAACCAAACAAACAAACAAACAAACAAACAGACAATATAATAATATAAAAATATAGACAAAGTATAAAGAAATTTTTTTTTGGTCATTTGTAGCCATATCCATTCATCAAAAAGATGTTATTTTAATTGTCCACCCTCTCATAGAAAACCGACGTGAAGTAACAGTGCTTGCATTGTTGCGTTTCGTTCGGTCAGTGAGAGCGCCGGAGACCCATCTCCCCTCCCCTCTCCTCTCTCCTCTCCTTTTCCCTCCCTTGGAAAAAAAAAAACTTTGAAACTGTTAGCTTTGATACTTACTACATAACTTCAGAATTGGCAGTATGGATTAATTCCTTCGCCTATGAACTATTTGAATAGGAAAAAAAAAAACTTTGAAACTGTTAGCTTTGATACTTACTACATAACTTCAGAATTGGCAGTATGGATTAATTCCTTCGCCTATGAACTATTTGAATAGGAAAAAAAAAAACTTTGAAACTGTTAGCTTTGATACTTACTACATAACTTCAGAATTGGCAGTATGGATTAATTCCTTCGCCTGTCCTATTGGACGAATATTATTACTACTACTTACTACGTTACCATGGCAACGTATATAATAATAACGTAATCGCTCAAAAGCAAAAAAAGTGCCCGATTTCGAAACATTCTTCATTGGTGTTCTGCTTCTATTGATCTTAGCGTGATGATATATAGCCTATAGCCTTCCTCGATAAATGAACTATTTAAAACCGAAAGACTTTCTCAAATCAGACTGGTAGTTCCTGAGATCATAGCGTTCAACCAAACAAACAAACAAACAAACAAACTCTTCAGCTTTATATATTAGTATAGATTTAACACTTATAGATAAAACTGGCAGTCTGTCTTATGACATCTGACTATTTTTTGAGAGTGGTAGATCCACGATGAAACTATTACTGGTTTTAGCATGAATGGGTCGGCTCGCCCGGGGTAGTACCACCCTCTCATAGAAAACCGACGTGAAGTAACAGTGCTTGCATTGTTGCGTTTCGTTCGGTCAGTGAGAGCGCCGGAGGCCCACCTCTCCTCCCCTCTCCTCTCTCCTCTCCTCTCCCACTCCCTCCCCTAACCCTTCCCCCAAAGGGTGGCAACGCACTTGCGACTCCTCTGGTGTTGTTAGTGTCCATGGACGGTGGTGATCACTTAACATCAGGTGACCCACCTGTTCGTTTGCCACTTATGACATTAAAAAAAAAATTAGACTTGTTAATTCATCAAAACCGTGGCCTTTCGGCTCAACAGTACAGTTTACTATAACTTTGCCATAAGGTTTATTAACTCTGCTCTTACTTTTATTTCAAAATTATCTGAAACTTGATATAGAATACAATTAACAGTAAGAAGGTGATGGATTGTTACGTATACTGAATAATAAATTTCGAAATAAATATTCTTATAATCGAAATGTATTAAAATACAGTAACTTTTTGTTACTTTACTTTTGGCAACCAATCTCTTAGATTATTACTGCCATTGTCAAGTGAGTATCGATATTACAAGTTTATTGATATAATTTCAATGAACCACCATCTTGTTAGAACTTTCCATGGAGTTTTTGTGGCATCTCAGAATTCATGGTCCATGGTTTTATTTTCTATTCACTTCACGTATGCACAATAAACAAGCTATATTACATAAAACACCACCAATTTTGCACAATATAGAGTCAAGTAACACAAGATTATGAATAAAATATTAAATCCACTACATGACAGACCAAAATCCCGCCTATAACTCAACAGAGACTTTATTTTTATCTTTTGTATAGAACGAAAGAACAAAGAGGTTCTTTCAAATAATACCTATTGGAAAATTAACAATTGCACAGTAACATTGTAATACGTGCAATCCACTCACTAACACTGTATTGTACTATTGTTTTTACTTGTACAGTAGCTACATAAATACCAATTCTTAGGGAATTGTATTCAATTCTTGTAAACTCTTTTGTGAATTAAATTCTTGTGAATTTAATACAAACTCTTGATTATTTTAATGCAAATGCTTAGTTCAAACTTCAAGGGTTGATTTGTTTACAATGGCGTGCTTGAATTTAGCACACAATAAGATCTACGAATTTTAAATTGTTTATAATTTATTCATATATTTCAATGACTTTTTTAGTCTTATACTTTGAACCATGATTTTATCTATTTAGCGTTATTTCTTATTAAATAGTCTGGCCATAAATACTGTTACATAAAAACTTTTCTTTTTTTCAACTTTTTAATTATTTTGAATTTGGAACACGTATATTATTTTAAAAACTTCTTTCGTTTTTGCGCCATTTCACATTTTTTGTCGTGCTCATTATCTAATTACAATATGGAATGGGGTGTTAAAGAAAATAGGATTGCAGTCATCGCCTTGCACAAAGTGGGTATGGAGCCGTCGGTCATATTCCAGACATTTCAAAAGCTTGGTATCAGTCGTATGTTCGTAAATCGTACTATCAACAGATACAACAACACTTTCTCTGTCGAAGAACAGAAAAGATCGGGGCGGCCGCGTGCTGTTAGAACTACAAAGGCTGTTAATGCTGTTAAAGACAGAATTCGTCGAAATCCGATTAGGAAGCAAAAATCTTATCTCGAGAAATGAAGATTCCCGCTAGGACTCTATCGAGTATTATAAAACAAGACCTGAAACTCGGTGCTTATCGTCAATATACAGGACATGCTCTAAATCAATCTTTACAATTAAATACAGTGGATCAATCAATACGCCTTCTGTCGCGATACGCATGTGACGGGCGCAGAAATATCCTCTTTACCGATGAAAAAAATTTCACGATCGAAGAACACTACAATAAGCAAAATGATAAAGTGTACGCTTACAGTTCTAAAGAAGCTGCTCAAGTGATCGGAAAGGTACAACGTGGTCATCATCCTGCGTCAGTGATAGTTTGATGGGGCGTGTCTTATCAAGGAGTCACAAAACTACAATTCGTGAAAAAGGAGTGAAAACTTCAGCCAAAGTGTATACAGTCTTGGATCATGTGTGAAACCTCTCAGCAATACACTTTTTTTAAATATACCGTGGACTTTCCAGCAGGACTTTGCACCTGGTCACAAGGCACGAACTACCCTAGCCTGGCTTGAAACCAACGTTCTGAACTTTATAAGAGCTGAAGACTAGCCCTCATCTAGCCCAGACCTCAACCCTTTAGACTTCAAATTATAGTCAGTTTTAGAGGACATAGCATTCTTTAAACGACACGGCGACATTGAGTCTCTAAAAAAATCTTTGGAGCAAGCAGTGGCGAAATTTCCCTTGGAAATAATGCGTAAACTGATTAAAGGCCTGTGTAAAAGCCAATTTCGAATATAATATTTTAATTTTTTTGCTGAGACTAATAAATATGTAGATGTAAATTTTGATAATATTACATTAATTACTTCATTTAAAAAAATGCATTTTCATTTGTAACAGAACTTTGGCCAGACTATGTATATTAAATTATTGAACATATAGCTTTGTACCTACCACCTATGGTGTAAAATTTTGAATTTTTTTTTAATCGTTTTCCATTTTATTTTATCTTTTTTATACTTTTTAATAATACTAGGTACCGACTCATCTTCGTTCACTTTAGATTTCATCTAAAAGTTAATTATAATAAAATATAGCTCATGTCACTCAGGGAAAACATAGTCTCCTATCAATGAAAGAACTTTCAAAATTTGATCAGTAGTTCCGGTTCAGTAGATCCTACAAACAAACAAAAATGTACTTCTTAACAATAATGATAGTAGAAGTAGAAACTACACATCTATACTATTTAATCTGGGGAAAGGAAACTTATTACTCTTTTACGACGCGAATGATGACATGAAGTTGAGAACTACAAGAAACTATAGTTAAGTTACGAGCATATTAAATACAATACACTGAATTTACTGATGTAAAATTATTCTTTGGTTTTTAGTTGCCATCAACATCAGCCTGTAAGAGCCTACTTACACACATCAGCCCACTGCAGGGCCATAGGCCTTTTCCCGAAGAAATATATGGACATAATCACCACGCCAGCCCATAACGTATTGGCGATTTCAAACTCTGAGAAACCCACAGTCCTGTGTTTTCCCACACACAGTAGAACTAAAAAAACATTTTCCAGGTTCAGATTTCCTCACGATGTTTTCCTTCAATTAGCCGATATTGTTACCAATTTAAGTTTTTTATTTTATTTTTTTATTTATTATTTAATTTAGGGGCTTTTGACTCTGGTCATATCAGCCCCATCATAACCTAATTATACTAATGTTAAAGCCTTTCATACATTTTCTTTTATAAAATCATCTTTTACTCATTTCACATAGCATTTTAGCAACCTCACTCGAAGGTTTTGCTAAAATACTATGTATACGACATCCAGTTAATTTAAATTATATTTTTAATTACATTTATTCGAACATGCGCACATCGGAATGATATTTCACCGGTCAAACCACTGGGCCACCAGGACTATTGTACTGTGCTTGTTCTTTTCGAAATATTCAAACAGTATCTCAGTACGCATAAAGGTATAATAACTATTTATAACATACTAGCTATAGGCCGCCTCTTCGCTCGCGTTAATGTAATTATCCTTCGGCATCAATACTTCTTGTTAGGATGAAGGGTAGCCTATATCCTTCTCTGCACTCCTGACAACGTGTGTACAGAGTTTCATGATGGTGGGTTGAGTAATTAGGGCGTGAAAACGTAATAAACAAACTCACATTAGCATTTATAATATTAAAAGTTAGGATAGAAGTATAGGATAGTGTTCACAGATTATATTACCAAACATAAATTCCGTTAATTAATTACAATCCTTGATTATACATAATTTATTACTCATACTACAATTACCAATAAAACCGGTTACAATGACCTCAAATAATATTGTATTTAGTAGCGTATTTGAGTAGCATAATACCTTTCTATTAATTTTTTCACACTCACAATAAATTTATTTATAAATTAGCTTCTGCCCGTGACTTCGTCGCCCGGAATAGTTACTTAGGGCTAACGTTAACAAGCAGCGGAAGCTTTCAAAATATGATATATAACCTATAGCCTTCCTCGATAAATGAACTATCTAACACTGAAAGATTTTTTCAAATCGGACTCATAGTTCCTGAGATTAGCGCGTTCAACCAAACAAACAAACCCTCTAACTTTATAATATTAGTATAGAAGGTAAAATAAGGTATTATTAAATATTCATACAACTTAACTACCCGGTTTGTAGTAGACTTAGAAAACTGGGTCGTTACTGTAAAGTCTCAGTTTTTATGTGTACTGTAAAATAATATGTTTCATGTGAACATATTCAGGACAATAAATTGTATAATACCAACATAACAATAAACATAAATTGAGATAAAAATGTTACTTTTTTTTTATTGTAGTACGGCAAAATGACTGCACTGTGCCTGATGGTAAGCATAGTACAATCCAAAAACAATAGCGACTACTGAGTGACACTATGCAGTTCCGGTCGCCGCTGTCATGGCGGCCTGCGAAAAGCTGGATATGCACAGGCTGATCCCGAAACGCGACCCGCAGAAGCGAATCACTCTGACGAGCTTTTTCGCCATATACATGGTGGTTGCGACCCAGTAAGGCTGTAGAACCCTACCACCCCGCTTTCGCCACTGCCTCGTTCGTTATTCAGAGCAGGGTGCACCACGCGCAGGTGAGGTTGGCTCGAGTGTCTCAAGTCTTAAGATGTTATTCGACACCCCTTACACCCCTCACCTTTGAAATAACCACTTATACCAATTTACTAGAAAGGTACTAGAAAGTTCCATAAAGATTATAGCTGTATATTATCTCGGTCTTTCATTCCAACTGGCATAAAGAATGCCAGTACGCAGTAACGGTTGTTGTGGAAACTAGATCACGTATTGAAATTGTGAGGTAAACAGTTAGGTCGTAAAATATTATTATCACTAGAGCGTTTGCGTATAACGAAAATGTCCAGTTTAAATAACGAGCCTTTGTGTGAAGGAAACTATAGCGTGATAGTTGGATATTTTCTTCTTGCTATATACAATCCTCAAGTTAAAGATCAGAATGAAAATGTACAGACTACGAGCATACAAAAGTGTGTTACAATAATTGTAAGAGAAGAAGTACACTTTTTAGACTTCGATTGCGTACAACGACAATATCGAGCCTTTGTGTGAAGGAAACCACAGCGTGATAGTTGGATATTTTCTTCTTGCTATATACAATCCTCAAGTTAAAGATCAGAATGAAAATGTATAGACTACGAGCATACAAAAGTGTGTTACAATAATTGTAAGAGAAGAAGTACACTTTTTAGACTTCAATTGCGTACAACGACAATATCGAGCCTTTGTGTGAAGGAAACCACAGCGTGATAGTTGGATATTTTCTTCTTGCTATATACAATCCTCAAGTTAAAGATCAGAATGAAAATGTACAGACTACGAGCATACAAAAGTGTGTTACAATAATTGTAAGAGAAGAAGTACACTTTTTAGACTTCGATTGCATACAACGACAATATCGAGCCTTTGTGTGAAGGAAACCACAGCGTGATAGTTGGATATTTTCTTCTTGCTATATACAATCCTCAAGTTAAAGATCAGAATGAAAATGTACAGACTACGAGCATACAAAAGTGTGTTACAATAATTGTAAGAGAAGAAGTACACTTTTTAGACTTCGATTGCATACAACGACAATATCGAGCCTTTGTGTGAAGGAAACCACAGCGTGATAGTTGGATATTTTCTTCTTGCTATATACAATCCTCAAGTTAAAGATCAGAATGAAAATGTACAGACTACGAGCATACAAAAGTGTGTTACAATAATTGTAAGAGAAGAAGTACACTTTTTAGACTTCGATTGCATACAACGACAATATCGAGCCTTTGTGTGAAGGAAACCACAGCGTGATAGTTGGATATTTTCTTCTTGCTATATACAATCCTCAAGTTAAAGATCAGAATGAAAATGTACAGACTACGAGCATACAAAAGTGTGTTACAATAATTGTAAGAGAAGAAGTACACTTTTTAGACTTCGATTGCATACAACGACAATATCGAGCCTTTGTGTGAAGGAAACCACAGCGTGATAGTTGTGATCACCGCCGTCCATAGACATTAGCAACACCAGGGGAGTCGCAAGTGCGTTGCCAGTAGGGGTTGGGAGGAGTGGGGAAAGGGGGAGGGGGGAAGAGGAGATGGGACTCCGGCGCTCTCACAGACCGAACGAAACGCAACAATACAAGCACTGTTACTTCACGTCGGTTTTCTGTGAGAGGGTGGTACTACTCCGGGCGAGCCGAGCCATTCATGCTGAAACCAGTAGTAGCTTCAGCGTGTCTCTGCCACCTACACAAAATATCATATATAGTTACCTAATATCAAATGGGATTGTATTTAAACGGTTGTGTATACAAGCGTGACATAACTTGAACAGGAATTTGCTCTAAATAAGTTATTACTAACAAACTTCAAAAAATAAAGATACTCTTTTTTTAAAATATCATATTAGGCAATCGAACAGGTGGGTTACCTGACGTTAAGTGATCACCACCGTCCATAGACACTTGCAACACCAGATGAGTCCCAAGTGCGTTGCCAACCTGTATTTGGGAGACGGGGGAGTGGGGAAGAGGGGACTCTATATTCATATGCTATGTTTGTGTGTGTTTTGTATACATATCTGTATGAAATCTATTTTACCATGCATTTAGAATATACACACACGATTTAAATCCTATATCGTGGGTAGATCATAAGGGTTAATGTCATATATGGTCACCGCGTAACATTCAACACCATATACATTTACATGTGAACATTTTAAATCAACTCACTGATACCAACAACGTTTTCCGTTTTACAAAAGTAAAATACCTACACAACATAAAGTCACGTTAAAGTCAAAATGAATATTTGAAACAGCAGGCCATTCACTAGAATTTATTGTTGAAATACAAAACAACGGTACGGTAGGTGAATAAAAATAAAAACAGAATCTACATTGACACAGTGCTAGTTTAATAGGTTGTACCCGTCCTCAATGTTATTACGGTCACGTCCCACTAATAATCGAGTTCACAGTCGCAATACTGAACCGTCGCGTTGTCTGGAATAGCATTTGTTATGAAAATTGAACAATTTTGATTCAATTATATTATTATGATTATAGTCTCTCTTATAATAATTCTGAAGAACTTGTTTATAGAGGACTTCATGTTAAATTAATATTATGAATCACATACGTACAGTCCCCGGTATTTGATTTGGCACTTCGGTGAGAAGATAGAGATGGCCGATTAAGTTAGTTTTCGTATAGCGTTGTCTGTCGCAGTAATTGCACTGTGGGATAGAAAAAAAGAACGCTCCGAACCCTCCTCCCCTATCCTTAGGTAGGTTCAAATCCTACAATGACTCTTTAGGTGAAATCCCATTGGTAAAGCATATTCTAATACTTGTCCGACAAGTTACTGTCTGTTAGTTGAAAATTTATTGCCATGTACGCCATCAATACACGTATTCCATACGCTGCACCAGTGTGCCAGCCAATTATCAGTAAACTTAGTTAACTTACTAAGTTAGTTAAATACTAAAGCTCACAAACATAAGATCCGGGAAGCTCAATTTACTTGTAATTGTAGCGGTCGTGCAAACAGGACTTAGTTTAAGCCTATACTTAATTGTGAGATTATTTACCTAACTTGGGTTACTTATCGCGTTTGCCGCGATCAACTCCCCGGGGCGACGTTCTGCCTTCCTATTAATACAAATAACACTTCGCAAATTCGCAACTTTAAAGTTGGTTAAATAATTATAAGCACACGCTTTATTCTTATATTTATAAAATACATTTTTTTATAGTAGCAGCGCGAAAGGACTGCACTGTGCCTGATGGTAAGCACAGTACAATCCAAAAACAACGGAGACCACCGAGTGACACGCTATCCATCGCCGGTCGCCGCAGTCATGCCGGCCTGCGAAAAGCTGGGTATGCACAGGCTGATACCGAATCGCGACCCGCAAAAGCGAATCACTATGACGGGCTTTTTCGCCATATACATGGTGGATGGAGACCCAGTCAGGCGGTACAACCCTACCACCTACCACGTACAGGTGAGGTTGGCTTGGCTGTCTCAAGTCTTAGATGTTATTTGACACCCCTTACACCCCCTATCCATCGTCCGCCGAATTTGTCCGCGTTTAATCCATACTGGTATTATAAAGCTGGAGGGTTTGTTTGTTTGGTTGAATGCGCTAATCTCAGGAACTACTGGTCCGATATGAAAAATTATTTCAGTGTTAGATGGCTCATTTATAGGCTATAAGCTATATATCATCACGTTAAAATCAATAGGAGAGAAGCACCAATGAAGAATGTTTCAAGATTGTTATTTTTTTCTTTTTCTGAGCTTCTTCGTGTCTGCGTTAGCACAATTTAACTATTCCACGCGGACGAGGTCGCTGGCAGAAGTTAGTTACATTATAAAATGTATTAGCAATACAATACACCATAGCAACGCCATCTATTGATAAGACATAGTAAAATGAGTAGTATAAAACTTCCAACAAAAAACTAAGTTGTGCCAATTTTCATAGCAAAATGATTTTTGAGTATATTCAACCACAGCTAAGGAGATACATATTTTGTTATTAATAGAGAAAAGAAACACCGTTAAAATAATCTTCCTTTTATTTTTTATTGTAGCATGGCAAAAGGATTGC
The DNA here is from genome assembly GCA_015888305.1 of Antheraea pernyi. Lineage (NCBI taxonomy): Eukaryota > Metazoa > Arthropoda > Insecta > Lepidoptera > Saturniidae > Antheraea > Antheraea pernyi. The sequence goes on from MNPI01017417.1 coordinate 23,588, forward strand.
CCTATGCCTGATGGTAAGCACAGTACAATCCAGAAACAATGATGACCACCAAGTGACAAACTATCCATCGCCGGTCGCCGTTGTCATGCTGGCCTGCGAAAAGCTGGATATGCATAGGCTGATTCCGAAACGCGACCCGCAGAAACGAATCACTAAGCCGGGCTTTTTCGCCATATACATGGTGGTTGTGACCCAGTCAGGCTGTAAATCCCTACCACCCCGCTTATTAATCTTATTAATTAACAACAAGCCTTTATTTCTGTTATATATAATTTTATTAATTAACAAAGTATCCTTATTTCTATTATATATATACGCAACAATATTACACTACAATTACCTTCCATTTAAGTAATTGTGTAATTACGCCCGACTTATTATAATCAACCAACGTCTACCTACAATGATTACAGGTCTTTCAATTCCATTACTCGGAATCTCATGTAGCTTTTGCCCAAGTAAATTTGTATAGCAAGCCAGTCGTATTGAAGTTTTTCAATTTTCAAATAACGGTATAAAAATTTGTAAGGTATTTCATTAAATTTCACTTTTAACGTCCGTGATTACTGGAAATACTCAAGAATTCTCCGACCAATTTTCCCGTTTCAACATGTATTTATTTTCATTTTTTTCTTTTCATTTTCTTGCTGTAAAATATAGTTCCAGTTTTGTCGTGTCATTTTCTTTTGATCGTGTTTATTAAGTGTTTATATATATTGTAAAATACTGAGTTTCTTTTTAATAGATATTACGTCGTATTCTATCTACCATAGATAAAACCCAAAAAGCATTTAATAAAACAAATAAAATATGACCTAATATATGTTAAACGAAATTATTCGCTTTTTTAGTACCGGTTAATATAAAAACTCAGATTTTAAGAAGTTCAAAAAGTCCACCTTCTGATTGCTCTTAAGCAATTTGGAATGTAATTATTGTAAATATAGATTTATGTCGTATTCAATGACGCAACGATATCTCAGTGGTTAGCGTATTCGGGGACCATGTCGATAAACGTTGGTTCGAATCCTAGCGAATGAGACGGACCTGTTAGGGAAGGAAATTATCGTGATAAAACCAAAGCATAGTCGTAGAATTTTTTATAAGACCACTTGGTTAGCAACCACTCTGCACTTGAAAGCCAGTCCGGCTTTAGTTTTAGCTTACTTACCATCTTGGAACACATTGTCATTTAACATCGTGTGAGGTTGTAGTCATAAGTATAATAGTATAAGAAAAAACTTCAAGGAATCGGATTTTTCTCTCGTTTACTTTTTTTTTATGTTCAACAGGTACGCGCTTGGCCACAATCTCACCTGACGGTAAGTGACGACGAGGCCGACGATGTATCGCGCTTACCCACTAGATGTCTGTTCACTCTACTCTTGAAGACTCCCAAGTTGTAAGGTGACGGGAAGACAGACGCCGGGAGTGAATTCCACTCCTTAGCCGTACGTATAATGAATGTGGAAGCAAATCGCTTCGTACGAATTACGGGAATATCAACCACGTAAGGGTGGAAACCCTCACGGCGTCTAGTCGTCCTCTGATGGAATGGGGACGATGGAATTATATTATGTAATTCCTGTGCACACTCTCCAAAGTGTAACCTGTAAAACACAGAGAGACAAGCAACTTTTCGTCGATGCTCTAAACTAAACATTCTTGAATCCTACAGCGCTTCATCACCGACAAGCCGACGAGCATGATGCTCAATAAACCTTTAACCTTAATGCCGCTTATGATCTCGAAAATAATAATCCTTTCCAGGCGAACATAAAACATTCGAAATGTCAACGGACTTGTTGGCGGGAGGTATATAATAATAAAAACAGAGGTGTAATAACGACTGAGATAAATTATATGAAATTATATTTTTTTCAGAATCAGGGCGGGACAACGTCTGCCGGATCCGCTAGTTTTGTATATAACAAACTTTCTCTTAACTGAGTTTAATACACATAGAACTGATAATTACGTGTATCACAAATACTCGATTCCAGATCGGGTTCGAAAACGAAAATACTTTATACAATTTAGGCGCTGAGAAGGTCAAAATTACCACCGGTTCGGAAAAATAACTCAGTCATAGAGAAGTACTTAAGGGAACACAAATTCTTGTTTTGTCGCTCACGATTCTGCGGGCTAAATACGTTTTAGTAAATTAAAGCGAGTAAGGACTCGTTTTGTTGAGATTGTCGGTATAAACGTAAAGATATGTTATAATAATTAAGCATAATATTTAGCACAGTCCTCGTCAACCTTTTTGACCGCTCTGAATATATCCGTAAGTTCGAACTTTATATTGTTAAGAGTTAATTTTTTTTATATCATTAGAGGCAAACGGACAGATAGGTCACCGGATTTTAAGTCATCACCACCGTCCATAGACACTTGCAACACCACGGGAGTCGCAAGTGCGTTGCCAACCTGTCTTTGGGGTGAGGGGAGTAAGGGAAGGGGGAAGGGGGAAGGGGAGGGAAGGTGGGCTTCCGGCGCTCTCACTAACCGAACGAAACGCAACAATGCAAGCACTGTTACTTCACGTCGGTTTTTTTGTGAGAGGGTGGTACCACCCCGGTTGAGCCAACCCATTCATGCTGAAACCATTAATAACTTCAGCGTAGTTCTACCACCGTTAGAATAGAATAGGTATACCGTAATAGAAATAATGTGAATATATTATTATATAATTATTGTCTACACATAATATAATACACTAGCGGGTCCTGCTGACGTTGTTCAGCCCTGATAATAAAAAAATATTGACAAATTATATACATAAACCTTCCTCATGAATCCCTTTATCTACTAGTAAAAACGGCATGAATATCCGTGAAGTAGTTTTTAAGTTTATTGCTAACATACAGAAAAGCAGACAATCAGACATGGCAGAGGACTTTGTTTTAATACGTAGTGATATTTATACCAAAACTTGTGTTCTACGCAACTATATTAGAGCGGTCAAATAGTTTGGCAACGACTGTAATTTTGAACAAATAAATTAGAATCTACTTCGATTCAAGAATTTGAATTAATAATTACATTAAAAAACTCTCCAATTCAGTATATTGTACACTCGTTGTCACAAATGTCAAAAATATTGAAATAACAAATAAATACAAAAATCATAAATATTTCGCCTATTGGACTGATTACTGAAAACCAATGAATAGTAGATAATCTCAGTACAATTGTGAAAATAAATGTATTTCCTTTTACCAAATATTTTCTTTCGACTATATGTAATAATTGGATTCAATGTCATTGACATTAAATGCTGCATTTGCTGTGCTACATCTTTTATTTAATGAAAACATATATATACTTTCATACTACTTAATATTAGTCTATACTAATATTATAAAGAGGTAAAGCTTTGTGACGTTGCGAGTTTGTGACGTTGTAAGGGGTAATCTCTAGATTTACTGGTCCGATTTGAATAATTCTTTCAGTGTTATATAACTCATTCATCGAGAATAGTTATAGGCTATATATAATTACGCTAAGGCCAGTAGGAGCGGAGCACAGGTGAAAAATGTTTTAAAATCGAGATGTTTTTTTTTTAGAGCTTCTACTGTGTGTCAGCTTTAGCCCAGAGAACTATTACTACGCGGACGAAGTCGCGGGCAGGGGCTATAAGCTATATACTAATATTATAAAGAGGTAAAGTTTGCGAGTTTGTGACGTTGTAGGGGGTAATCTCAGGAACTACCAAACCGATTTTGAAAATTATTTCAGTGCTAGATAGCTCGTGTATCGAGGAAGGCTATATCGCTAAGAGAACTGAATCTATAGAAGCGGAGCGCCAATGAAGAATGTTTCAAAATCGCGGTTAACGGACGTATCATTTAAAAATATTTTCACCTTCTACGTAAACTAAGTCGCGGGTTAAAGCTAGTGTTAGCCCAAAGCAACTATTCCACGCAAACGAAGTCGCGGGCAGAAGCTAGTACTGAATAGATATGCTAGCATACAACATAATATCAAGTAATTCAATTAAAATGTACTAGTAGTGTACAAGCTAGTGTTAGCCCAAAGCAACTATTCCACGCAAACGAAGTCGCGGGCAGAAGCTAGTACTGAATAGATATGCTAGCATACAACATAATATCAAGTAATTCAATTAAAATGTACTAGTAGTGTACATCGGATCAACAATCCCTTGTTATAACAATACGTAATACCACGACCTGTTTCACTCAACAATATTGGCTTGTTGATGAAATACTCATGGCTCATATAATTCCATCTGCAATAAAGTATCAGCGTTCATTCGACAAATTGCTTCCCCGAATAGAGCTGTAACGGTCGCGTGTGAATTTTCTAACTTTTTTTTTATGACATCGCCGTTTGACAAATGAACACGTCAGCAGGAGATACGCGGCACGTCTCCGGTACGCTCATCAATATCGACACGGCCACCATTACTCAATATCACTCAAGGGGAACTGCCCAATTTACAGCTACATTTAACTGATTTGATTTGAATCTGCTAAATATAGATACTCACAGTCGTATTCGTGCTGTGTAAACGATATTGTTTTTACATCTTATTTAATTCTGCGCGTATGTCTTCTATTTTTTCTTTTTGAAGATGGAAGAAATCATATGGTATCTGTGCATGGTTTATTTTTCAACAACAGAATTTAGATTTAGCTGTGCTATTTAAAAATAATGTAATAATTTATATTTATAACTAGCGGGCCCGGCAGACGTTGTCCCGCCCTGTTTATAAAAAAAATCCTTGACAAATTATATACCAAAACGTTCCTCATGAATCACTTTATCCGATGCTAAAAACCGCATGAAAATCCTTTCAGTAGTTTTTGAGTTTATCGCAAACAGACAGACAGACAGACGCGGTAGGGGACTTTGTTTTATACTATGTAATGATAAACTGCTATTTTTATATCACTTCAACCGTGTCAGCATCCCACAAAGTATACTTACTATTAGAATAAAAATATATATTATTACGCTATTATTCTTAATTTATATATCTAAATGTTGTTTTTAAATCACTACAACACTATTAGCGGTGCGTTATATGTGTATATATAAAGTGTATTCACTGTTAATATAGAAATAAATGAAGAAATTACTATACAATTATTTTTAAGTTAATAAAAACATCCATTACATCAAACGTGGAGCACACAGACTTTGTTTCAGTTTTATTTAATAAAAAAAAGAAATTAGACGCCATTAATGAAAGCGAAAATTGTAGCCCAAGATTTAAGTGCCAATTTTAAATCAATTGAAGAATGAAACTCAATAATACAAATGTAGGAAAGAAATTGGTTCAAAAAATTTAAATGTTTTTATAGCTATCACACAGTTAAATAGGTGTGTACTTACGGTTTCGGAAAGGCACGAATACACTATGAATACTAAGACGTATATGGAAGTTGAGCCGACTTTGATGTAGCGCTTGTTGTTGGACCCTGAATATTTACGAGCTGGAGTCCGTGCCGTCCCGGGATCACCTCGCATCACTGACACGGGCGAGCTTTGTCGTACCGCTTTATTCACGGATATAACTATATTATGTTGCGAACAGATGTAATTCACGAGAAGGTTAGTTTACACTATGAAACCATTGTATACGGGTAATATCTTTGTCGTCTGTATGTAAAGTTATGAGTGAACGTTAACTAAACGAACGTTGAGGATATCTCGTAAGTCAAATCAGTGTTCGCATGTCATAATGTGTAGTTTTAGGGTTTTGATGTAGGAAAATGTAGATAAAATGAACAGAATTACTTTACGTAAATGGGTAGTCTACAAAACAATAATTCATTTTTTTATTTTTTTTTATTATCACTATCATACCTATGTATTGTTAATAAATCACGATATTCTGAAAAAACGATGTCCTGTTAGTAAAATTTACAATATTAGCAATACGTAAACCTTATATCGCCTAAATAAATATTCATAATTTTCACACATTTTTACTTTAATTCACATTTTACTTTATTAATCACATTTTTAATTTAACTAGCCGTCAACAAAAAAAGGAAACATGATATTAAAAGGCCCACAAATTCGTGGGGGCGGCTCTACAAGGTTGATTATCTTGAACGATCCCTTGCCGCCCCCACAAAACGGTCTGTCGGTACACCGTGGGGTTTTAGTCCAGTCCAGCGACTCGGACATAACCCACCCTCTCTCCCGGGAGGGTGGCGTATACATGAGGGATTTCCCCACGTTAATAAAAAAAGGTCACCTGATTTTAAATGATCACCACCGTCCATAGACACTAGCAACATCCGGGGGTATCGCAAGTGCATTGCCAGTCTGTTTTTTAGGGTGAGGAGGGGGGAAGGGTCTGGAGAGGGAAGAGGGTTGGGGGGTTGATTTTATTACTGTATTCTGGCGGCTGGACTTAAGATGATTTTTTTCACAAGGTTCAACATGTTTATCATCGTCATTTTGTATCATGTGAGATTTTGGTGACATGCTAAAACCTGGTAGAGTTTAAAAAATAACAGTAGTTACGTATTAACGCCACCGTAGTGTACTCGACGATCACTACCGCGGCCGACTCGCAATATCTCTGATACGCTACTCTGACCTAATCTAACCGAACTGAGACGGGAAAATTGAGAAAAATGAATAGTCCACCCATTAACATACACGGCAAGATATCACTCACATGGTCCAGGTGTAAATTGTCTGCACTTTATCGAGTTCAGTTGCGGTTGTTTTAATACGTAATTCATTCGGGGCAATGTGATTGATATCGTCAGTCTCGGTTCGGTAAGAGTTACGAAACAAAGACAATGCAAACCGTCCACGGCTGCGGTCGGCGAACGCATTGCGGTGGCGTTATTACGTAAGAACCAAAATAACATTTTCTTTTTTATAATAGACTGTGTGACGCTTGACCTCTGTCACACCTGATGGAAAGTGAGGACGAGGCCTAGGATGTAACGCGTTCACCCAGTAAATGCACATTCACTTTTCTTTTGAAGATCACTTCATCATACACTTCAGGAAAAACAGACGCAGGGAGCGTATTCCACTCCTTCGCGGTTCTCATAATAAATGAAGATGCAAAGCACTTCGTCCGGATGAATGGTATGTCAACCGCGAATGAGTGGATCCCCGTACGACGTCTGGTAGTCCTAAGATGAAACGGAGACGGTGGAATTAGTTCCCACCGCCCCCCGTTACGATCCAAGACAAAGCGTCTTGGGTTGAGATTTCTAGCCTGCTGGAAACGGCAGGTATCCCTTACACCTCCGCCGTGAATACCGCTGTAGGTATTCAGGTGAAGGTAGCCACGTCCACCGCCCATCGCAACCTCACTCGTTTCCTTCGGGACAACCAGTGGGGCTATTTCACGCACTCTCTCGAAGAGGAGCGTAAACTACGGGTTGTGATCCGTAGAGTCCCCTCAGAACTCCCGACTGACGACATTTCAGACGACCTCAAGGAACAGAAGATTCCTGTTCGCGAGGTTCATCGTATGCGCTCTCCGCGCACCAGGGCTCCATATGATATGGTTCTCGTTGTCCTCGATCGCACCCCTCAGGGGAAAGCGATTTTTAATCTTACATCCCTTTGCGGCCTCTCCGGCGTCATAGTCGAGCCGCCGCGCAAAACGTCTGTGCCCTCGCAGTGTCACAACTGCCAGGTGTACGGACACTCCGCACGAAACTGTCGCCTGAAACCCAGGTGCGTTAAGTGCCTCGGCGACCACTCCACTAGGGAGTGTTCTCGCACGAAAGACGCCTCCGACCCTCCGAGCTGTGTTCTGTGCCGCGGCGTGGGCCATACCGCGAATTATCGCGGATGTCCCCGCGCCCCGCGCACAAAGCGCCCTCGATACCCCAGGCAGGCGTCGCCGTCTAAGACGGCCGCTGCCCCCGCCCGTCCTCGACCTCCGCCTCTCATGTCTCGAGAGGCCTTCCCGAACCTGCCGGGCACGTCTCGTGCACCGGCAGCGTCCGTACCCGCGACTAGTGCGCCCCCCCGCCCCTACCGGGGCCCTCAGGCCCCGTGGGCTCCTAAACCCGCGTCCCAGCACACTCCCAAACTTCCGGCGGCTAATCCTTCACAGGATGACCCCGCATACTCCTTTTCCCTATCGAGTATTGACTACGCAGGTCAACTACTCATTTTCCACGAGATCTCGGAGATCTCGGCGTACGAAGAGTGCTCTCGTAATCCGCTACTAGGTGCCGTCACGGCAATCCATAGATTTCCAGCCATCGCGGCTACACTACAACGGCTCGCGCGCGCAGCTGTTAAAAAATAAATAACTCCAATAAGATAGAGTAAATCGCGTATTTACGTCTATCTTCCCCTAAAAATAACCGTCAAACAATAATAATAATTTTTGTTATGTCTATTTTTAGATTTCGGTGACGTCGCCGTAAAGTAAATTTAATTCGATCTTATTAAATGCGTGTTGCGCCCGCGCTTTTGTAATCGATCCTTTTTAGCTCCCGCACACATCGCGGTTCTCAGTAATATTTCGAGCCTAGGTCGTCCCCGCGCGGAGCCCTCTTGATATTATTTTCGCGATACAGTGACTCATCTACATCACTTGAACACACATATGAGATTATCTCTCTCACACACGTGCACATATATATACATGGTGGGAGGGTTTTGTTTTTTTTTTTTCCCTCATCGAACTGAATCGAATAGTTTTAGTTCGTTTCAATCCTATATACACGTATTCATTTGTGAATCATGCAATTTCGATTGTATGGTTCACAAATGTATATATGTATGAATAGCTTAGAATAGTTAGCTAGGACAGACGCGTCTTTTTCCAGGTGACAGCCCAAGCCGAAGTGTGCGTGCACCCTTGTGTATGTTACCTAAAACCCAAATCGGTTGTGTGCCTTAAGTGCCAACGTTAGTAGTTCGGTGAATCTGTGAAGACCCTGCCGGGTCTATAGCGTAGTCAGTCCGAGGAAAAAAAAATCCACGCGGACGAAATTGCTGGCAGAATATTGTAACTATATAAAATGTATTAACAATATAATACACCTTAGCAGCTCCATCTATTGATAAGATATAGTAAAATGGGTAGCATAAAACTTCCAACAAAAACTAAGTTGTGCCAATTATCATAGTAAAATGATTTTGCAGTATATCAACCACAGCTAAGGAGATACATATTTTGTTATTAATAGAGAAAAGAAACACCGTTAAAATAATCTTCTTTTTATTTTTTATTGTAGCACGGCAACATGATTGTCCTATGCCTGATGGTAAGCACAGTACAATCCAGACACAATGACGACCACCGAGTGACACACTATCCATCGACGGTCACCGTTGTCATGCCGGCCTGCGAAAAGCTGCATATGCATAGGCTGATTCCGAAACGCGACCCACAGAAACGAATCACTATGACGGGCTTTTTCGCCATATACATGGTGGTTGCGACCCAGTCAGGCTGTAAAGCCCTACCACCCCGCTTATTAATCTTATTAATTAACAACAAGCCTTTATTTCTGTTATATATAATTTTATTAATTATCAAAGTATCCTTATTTCTATTATATATATACGCAACAATATTATACTACAATTACCTTCCATTTAAGTAATTGTGTAATTACGTCCGACTTATTATAATCAACCAACGTCTACCTACAATGATTACAGGTCTTTCAATTCCATTACTCGGAATCTCATGTAGCTTTTGCCCAAGTAAATTTGTATAGCAAGCCAGTCGTATTGAAGTTTTTCAATTTTCAAATAACGGTATAAAAATTTGTAAGGTATTTCATTAAATTTCACTTTTAACGTCCGTGATTACTGGAAATACTCAAGAATTCTCCGACCAATTTTCCCGTTTCAACATGTATTTATTTTAATTTTTTTCTTTTCATTTTCTTGCTGTAAAATATAGTTCCAGTTTTGTCGTGTCATTTTCTTTTGACCGTGTTTATTAAGTGTTTATATATATTGTAAAGTACTGAGTTTCTTTTTAATAGATGTTACGTCGTATTCTATCTACCATAGATAAAACCCAAAAAGCATTTAATAAAACAAATAAAATATGACCTAATATGTCTTAAACGAAATTATTCGCATTTTTAGTACCGGTTAATATAAGAACTCAGATTTTATAAAGTTCAAAAAGTCCGCCTTCTGATTGCTCTTAAGCAATTTGGAATGTAATTATTGTATATATAGATTTATGTCATATTCCATGACACAACGATATCTCAGTGGTTAGCGTATCGGGGACCGTGTCGATCAACGTTGGTTCGAATCCCAGCGAATGAGACGGACCTGTGAAGGAAGGAAATTATCGTGATAAAACCAAAGCATAGTTATAGAATTTTTTATAAGCCCACTTGGCTAGCGACCACTCTAAGTTGAAGATCTGCTGCCTAGCACTTATAGAAAGATGTGTTCCAGCAACTGTACTTAAAAATCGGACTGGCTTTAGGTTTAGCGTATTTACCATCTTGGACCACATCAGAAAAAACTTCAAGGTATCGGATTTTTCTTATTTAACCTTAATGTCGCTTATGATCTCGAAAATTATAATCCTTTCCAGACGAACATAAAACATTCGAAACGTGAACGGACTTGTTGGCAGGAGGTATATAATAATAAAAACAGAGGCGTAATAACGACTGAGATAAATTATATGAAATTTTAAGATACGGCCTCGTACTCTAGGGAGCCCCATATTAAAAATTACGCCAACATCACGGTAACAAGCGGCGGCCGACACTAATGTGCGAGTCGGTGACATGAAACAGAATCCGTAAGACGCGATGCACGCCGACTTAATCCCAGGTAATGGGACGGTAATAAAATGTAAGAGGGCAGGGGTAACGACACACGTGTGTGCGTGACCTCTTATCTTTGGCTTTTAGGCTACTTAAGGGAACACAAATTCTTGTTTTGTCGCTCACGATTCTGCGGGCTAAATACGTTTTAGTAAATTAAAGCGAGTAAGGACTCGTTTTGTTGGGATTGTCGGAATAAACATAAAGATATGTTATAATAATTAATCATAATATTTAGCACAGTCCTCGTCAACCTTTTTGACCGCTCTGAATATATCCGTAAGTTCGAACTTTATATTGTTAAGAGTTAATTTTTTTTATATCATTAGAGGCAAACGGACAGATAGGTCACCGGATTTTAAGTCATCACCACCGTCCATAGACACTTGCAACACCACGGGAGTCGCAAGTGCGTTGCCAACCTGTCTTTGGGGTGAGGGGAGGAAGGGAAGGGGGAAGGGGGAAGGGGAGGGAAGGTGGGCTTCCGGCGCTCTCACTAACCGAACGAAACGCAACAATGCAAGCACTGTTACTTCACGTCGGTTTTTTTGTGAGAGGGTGGTACCACCCCGGTTGAGCCAACCCATTCATGCTGAAACCATTAATAACTTCAGCGTAGTTCTACCACCGTTAGAATAGAATAGGTATACCGTAATAGAAATAATGTGAATATATTATTATATAATTATTGTCTACACATAATATAATACACTAGCGGGTCCTGCTGACGTTGTTCAGCCCTGATAATAAAAAAATATTGACAAATTATATACATAAACCTTCCTCATGAATCCCTTTATCTACTAGTGAAAACGGCATGAATATCCGTGAAGTAGTTTTTAAGTTTATAGCTAACATACAGAAAAGCAGAGACACAGACATGGCAGAGGACTTTGTTTTAATACGTAGTGATATTTATACCAAAACTTGTGTTCTACGCAACTATATTAGAGCGGTCAAATAGTTTGGCAACGACTGTAATTTTGAACAAATAAATTAGAATCTACTTCGATTCAAGAATTTGAATTAATAATTACATTAAAAAACTCTCCAATTCAGTATATTGTACACTCGTTGTCACAAATGTCAAAAATATTGAAATAACAAAAAAATACAAAAATCATAAATATTTCGCCTATTGGACTGATTACTGAAAACCAATGAATAGTAGATAATCTCAGTACAATTGTGAAAATAAATGTATTTCCTTTTACCAAATATTTTCTTTCGACTATATGTAATAATTGGATTCAATGTCATTGACATTAAATGCTGCATTTGCTGTGCTACATCTTTTATTTAATGAAAACATATATATACTTTCATACTACTTAATATTAGTCTATACTAATATTATAAAGAGGTAAAGTTTGCGAGTTTGTGACGTTGCTAGATAGCTCGTGTATCGAGGAAGGCTATATCGCTAAGAGAACTGAATCTATAGAAGCGGAGCGCCAATGAAGAATGTTTCAAAATCGCGGTTAACGGATACGTACGGATATTTAAAAATATTTTCACCTTCTAGGTAAACTAAGTTGCGGGTTAAAGTTAGTGTTAGCCCAAAACAACCATTCCACGCGAACGAAGTCGCGGGCAGAAGCTAGTACTAAATAGATATGCTAGCATACAACATAATATCAAGTAAATCAATTAAAATGTACCAGTAGTGTACATCGGATCTACAATCCCTTGTTATAACAGTACGTAATACTACGACCAGTTTCACTCAACAATATTGGCCTGTTGATGAAATACTCATGGCTCATATAATTCCATCTGCAATAAAGTATCAGCGTTCATTCGACAAATTGCTTTCCCGAATAGAGCTGTAACGGTCGCGTGTGAATTTTCTAACTTTTTTTTATGACATCGCCGTTTGACAAATGAACACGTCAGCAGGAGATACGCGGCACGTCTCCGGTACGCTCATCAATATCGACACGGCCACCATTACTCAATATCACTCAAGGGGAACTGCCCAATTTACAGCTACATTTAACTGATTTGATTTGAATCTGCTAAAAGTAGATACTCACAGTCGTATTCGTGCTGTGTAAACGATATTGTTTTTACATCTTATTTAATTCTGCGCGTATGTCTTCTATTTTTTCTTTTTTGATTAGCTAAGAACCTGCCACGATTTTACGGGGCCCCCGTCGAGCTTAAGTAGTTCGAGGCTATACCGTAATGAGAGCCGCGGTGGCTCTTACGATTTTTACTTGTTTACATCTTTATTTTCACTATTATTCATCGATATTTTACCAAATATTTTCTTAATTACAATTATAATAATTATGTGTTATATATAAATAGATTCGTCTCGGAAGGCTCGATACAATGCAATAATTAGCTTAATTGTACGATAAATACCTAAAAAGTTATACACGAAAAACATATGTTTTTACGACAAAATTCCATTTTCCTATTTTTCACTTTGGCCTTTTTTGGCCGTTTTATATACTTTCATTACTTTTTATTACTATTTTATACAATTATACATTATTTAACACGTAATTTACTCAAAAAATCCACAAGTTCTAATATTTTACGTAATATGATACAGAATGTTTACTTTTACAATTTTAAAGATTCTACGTTTATTTTTATTGCTATATATGCTTTTTAGCTTTAAACCTATTAATACAATACAATTATTACGCAATTCCTATTAATTACCATGAAAAACACAAATTAACACAAAAAATTGGGTACACTAAAATTGTCCTCACATTGCCCTATATGGCGTCAGACCAATATTGGTATGTGCGCGCCAACACATGTTTATATTTCGCTACGTTTAAGCTGCGTCGCCAACACTCAGTAAAATCACATACTATCAGGAACAGCAAGAGCGATCTGTGAAGAGGATTTGAGGCTTATAGAATTCAATCTCGACATCCTTATGTAACAAATGACCTACGACCGCCGATTTACAGTTTTCGACTGCAGCGATATGTTCGTTTTTTCTTCTCGCGTTCCTCTCGGAAACTCTTTGTGTAATGTAATCTTTTTTAAAGTAAGCTTACATTAGTTCTCATGTATATGAATAGTGCAGTGTGGCAATTTATATTTATTTACCTAAAAAGCTTATGAATTCCGATTTAATTTATTGTGTTACTGGATTTGTACGGGTGTAGGTACTAATGGAGAAAGTGAGACGAGATTTTCCTATCCATGTACGGTGTAATGCAATAAAATGATAATTGAATTAATATCTGTCAATTCTGTAAATATTTTTGAAGATCTTCCTACTTCTCGTTTACACGATCACCCACTTTTTATATTGATATGATATTTTAACCCAAATTTTTCACTTTTCCGTATGAAGTGATTTTTGAAGTATCTTTCATATAAACCTTATCTTGACAATTAAAAATACAACAGAAAAATAAGGTGCTTAGGTGGTTTAACAGCACCGCGTGCTCAGCGTCCGCTGCCGCGGCCGGTTTGCGCTGTCTACGTTTCTAACCGAACCAAGACGGAAAAATTGAGAATAATATATCGGTTAGGTTAGGTAAGACTTGCGAAAAAAGATAACGGTGGTGTTAATATTTAAGTATCTAAGAAATAGGTACAGCCATTCTGTAGTTATGCGCACACATTAATTTGGTAATTGATTGTTATTTACATAAAGAGATGAAGTTGTTAGCATTCTGTGGGATTACCGTGTGAGCGCCGGATCAGTCTCAGTAGTAGCTCAAGGAGCCCTGGCCTCCACGTGGGACCTGGAACTTGCAACTTAGCGTTAGATTTAATATGCCTCTGTAAATGGGCATCAACTTCCCGCATTCCTGTCTTGCCAAATATCATAAGAACCGTCTAAGGCTGATTTCAATATTCTCCAATAAGGAACTTTTGCAGGCTTGAGAAAGGTCAAGACCTCTTAGTCTATATTAATAACATTATAAAGAGGTAAAGTTTGTGAGTTTGTGACGTTGTAAAGGTTAATCTCAAGAACTACTGGTCCGATTTGGAAAATTCTTCCAGTGTTATATAGCTCATTTATCAGGGAAGGTTATAGGCTTATATCACCACGCTAAGACCCATAGGAGCGGAGACGCAATGAAGAATGTTGCAAAATCGGGGTATTTTATCCTTTTTATAGCTTCCGCTGCGTTTTAGCGCAAAATAACCATTCCACGCGTACGAAGTCACGGGTAGAAGCTATTAACTAATTATATTATCTATACTAATATGATAAAGATGTAAAGTTTGTGAGGTTGTAGGGGGTAATATCTGGGGAGTCAGAGAAAAAATGGTAAAACGTTTCTTACGAACGCTGCCTAAAAGATGAGAGATATTTGATTGAGTTCTAGAAAAAAGTTGTAGCTTGATAATGCCTATTACCACCCAAAAAAGTGGGTACGGGTCGGCTAGTAGGTTATATAGGACTATGGCTGACTTACACTTCCAATTTTATCCGGTACTTATACGAGATAATTCAGGAATACAAAATACCTATACCTATATAGATTTGTTTTTATAGGCATTGCCTCATTTGCTATCATCTCAATAGGAGGTATTACATAACTTTATTTTGTAACTAGAAGTTTGGAGGAGCGCAGATTACAGTCGGAATGTGAAATATCCTTGGTTCTATCGATTGAAGTTGCTACAATAAAACTCTATATAAAGTGATAAATAACAAAATTATATTATGTTTTTCTTATAATCTAGATGGTAGAGTCACGCTGAAGCTATTACTAGTTTCAGCATGAATGGGTCGCCTCACCCGGGGTACTACCGCCTGACCCACAGAAAACCGACGTGAAGTAATAGTGCTTGCACTGTTGCTTTTCGTTCGGTCAGTGAGAGCTCCGGCGGCCCACCTCCGCTCCACCTCTCCGCCTCCCCACAAACACAGACTGGCAACGCACTTGCGACTCCCCCTGGTATTGCTAGTGTCTATGGACGATGGTGATCACTTTATTTTTTTTATGTAGATGGCAAACGAACAGGTGGGTCACCTGATATTAAGTGATCACCACCGTCCATGGACACTAACAACACCAGAGGAGTTGTAAGTGCGTTGCCACCCTTCGGGGGGAAGCGTTAGGGGAGGGAGAGGGAGAGGAGAGAGGAGAGGGGAGGGGAGGTGGGCCTCCGGCGCTCTCACTGACCGAACGAAACGCAACAATGCAATCACTGTTACTTCACGTCGGTTTTCTATGAGAGGGTGGTACTACTCCGGACGAGCCGACCCATTCATGCTGAAACCAGTAATAGTTTGAGCCTGGCTCTACCACCATTAGAAACTTACATCAGGTGACCTGTTCGTTTGCCACCTATGATATAAATAAATAATCTACCATAAGTATAACAACAACTTCTGAAACAGTGCTGCTATAATAAATCTGTGTTAGCACTAATAGAGTATGTACATTGACAAAATACATATTTCAGCATTATAGAACTTTGAAATGGAATGCTTAAGTAACTACAGTTTATCCCTAAACATAATACCAACGCTCAAGAGAAATGCAAGTTAGTCACAAAGAATAACTTCCAAACTAACTAGAAGCTATTTCAATTGCACGCTAGCGAATGCGCTTCATTACAGCCATAATATTTCTTGCAACTATCGTCTACAGTACAAAATAAATGTATTTTTCGAAGTAATTATTTCATATTGCTTATTTTGTTTTTGCTTGACTTCTTTGAGTTCCAGACTTTCGAGAACTGTTTATTTTAGTAATTAAATAGCGTAAAAGTTGAGTCATTCCTTAGATTAATTGTACAAGTTATGGTTTTAATTTTTATATAATTTATATTTCAATTCGCTAACACGAAATTAATTTTTTATATTATAGGTGGCAAACGAACAGGCGGTCACCTGATGGTAAGTGATCACCGACGTCCATAGACACTAGCAACACCAGGGGAGTCGACAGTGCGTTGCAAGCCTGCGTTTGGAGGAGAGGGGTTGAGGAAGTGGGGAGGTTGTCGTCCGGCGCTCTCACTGACCGAACAAAACGCAACAATGCAAGCAATATTACTTCACGTCGGTTTTCTGCAGGTCGGGTGGTACCTCGAACGAGCCAACCTATTCATGCTGAAACCAGTAATAGCTTCAGCGTGGCTCTAGCACCTAAAGAATTAATTTTAACTCGATTATCGAATTCAACCTACAACTTATATAATTCGAGATAATTTTTATCTTGAATTTACTGATATGGGCTATTGATTAATAAATAAAGGCACTCTCTGTAAGAAGCCTAGATTGTTTGGTATACGTTCAAATAATACCGCCATCTAACTGAAAAAATTACTCTATGTTATCTTGTCAATCATCTTATATACCTTAACTCAAAGAAAAAGGTCTGTTTACAGGCTACTATAATTATTAAATGCTTCTGTTTGACTAGTCAGCAGTAAATTGAGGTTAAGATTTGGTCTAAAATATTTTTTGTCGAAAAGATTTGAAAGTTGGAACACTATTTGTGGTGAGCAAGAAATTAAAGATTTCTCAACAAATAGTGTCTAATTAAGTAGGATTATATCTAAATGTATAACACTATTAACAATTAAAACACAAATCGTAAATCATGATCTATTTAATTCTGGTAAGTTTTAAACTGTATTTTGCTTCTACTGTTTATCTTTTATATCACAAAATTAGCGAGCTGGCGAAATTTCGTTGCTACATTATTGATTTATTACATTGTATAAATAAACTAGCGACCCGCCCAAGCCTTGCACGGGTGCAATGTAGATATCCACTTTGATGAAATACTGTTAAGGGCAGTTTTGATGTATATAACGCATATAACGTATGGAATGTATTTAATTGGATAAGGAATAAAACTGTAATGTATAAAATAGCTTGGTAAATAGCACACAATTACTTTTATAAAAAGATAAAAATGGTTACTATGGGTTATCCTTCAGAGATAAATATATATCATCCAGGATTTTGTTATCTATCTTTTTAAGATATACAATTCCTTAGTACATTAATTGGATGTATCTGGTAAGGTTTAGCCAGTGTTTGCGATTTAATCGCACAAAAATATGTTTATTACGACATCACATTATAAATCTTTGAATTTTTCGGCTTTTCTGTACTGTAATATGTATATATTATACATATAAACCTTTCTCTTGAATCGCTCTGTCTATTGCTGAATTGGACTGAACTGTATTAAAATCCGTTGAATACTTTAAAAGATTTAAGGGAATAGACAGCAGAAGCGACTTCCTTTTACACTATGCAAAGATTAGCTATTTTGTAGTTTAGCCATTAAATTATTGCATTAATGAAGCAATAGTGATTTGTTTAAATTAATTTAGTAATCTTAATATAGTAATTAAATAATTTAGTAATTAAATTGTGGGCTATATTTTTCAACTACACAAATAAAGACCTTTCACAATTCCTCTGAAAGCCATGCTTCTAACTACTTTATTATTACAAGTAGAATTTCGTTTTCAATTCACACTGATACTATCTGTATTTACTGGAGAGGTACTAATAACAGAATAACGTTCGCATATTGACCGTCACATATGTCTAGCGGTCGTTGTCTGCGTTACGTGCGGACTTTGAGTATACTATAATCGTAAAAATACTCGAATTCAATTAAATTTGTCGACGGTTTGGTATGGAGAGGGCATATAATTTATAATGGTATGTATTATTCTTATGGTATTTAATTTGATGCTCTGTATTTTTTGTGTAATATATTCTTTAAATTACTGAGTCCGTCCGTTGAAAATGAGCGCTGTAGTCTTCGATAAACAATAATTAGATAGAGGGTCGGCGCGAAAGATACATCTCGGTAAATTACAGCTCACTTGAAATGTGAGCTTTTATTTTGTTTAGTTTGTTTGAAACACAACCAATGTAAGCACGTTTCACATGCCGCAGTGTATTCAAAAGATGCAAATATATTACCCGAAAAAGCAATTAATCGGCTGGAGTATCTTACTTTCGCTAAATACATGTTTAATAAGTTATATTTTAAGCTTTTAACTAACAAATAATATGAAATTTTGAACAAAATTACCGATTTTATACAAATGTGTGGTACAAATGTTTGGACAAGGCTCTTCAACCACGCACAAACATGCACAATAACGTGAAAAAGTAGTTTATTCATGGCGTGTTAAGAATAAATTCACACTAAATGTTGTTTATGTTGTCTCTTCATTTGTGAGTGGAGTAATTTATTGCTTTGCTCGTCTTATCGTAAGTTTTAGATAATATTTTGAACATTTGTGACTTTATTACAAGGTGTCATGGTTGTAATTAGGTTGAACTTAAAACTGTTTTAAAAGTTTTTTGTCCCTTTCTTAGTAAAGAAATAGCTACACATAAGTATATATTTACGCGGACAGCTTTTAGCTTCGATTTTGTACATGACTCTTTATCTAGTTATTGTTGATCGAAGGCTGCTGTGCTGCATAGTTTTACTACAACACGTAGCTGCGAGGTGTATGACATTGTTAGACGTTTAAATTTAGTATAAATTTATATTGTATCCCGCTGGTCGACCCAATTACGCAGAGATATACTTTATTCAGTTTAGGTCATGAGAAGGCGCTTATGATCCTCAAAGCCATCAATGGTTCAGAAAATAACCCAGCCATCGAGAAGAACCGGCGAGAAGCTCGATCTGGTTTATTTCTCATGTTATATATTTTTACAAAACATAAATAGTTGCATTCGTTTTTGGTGGATGTAAAAGAGGGGCGTCACTTCCAGACGTCACAATCGTTCACATATTGATCCACCCTATAATAAGCCTTTTGTTGGCGACGCAGCGTAAATTTAGCGGAATATAGACATGTGTTGGCGCGCGCATACCAATATCGGTCTGACGCCATATAGGGCACTGTGAGGACAATTCTAGTGTACCCAATTTTTTGTGTTAATTTGTGTTTTTCATGGTAATTAATAGGAATTGCGTAATAATTGTATTGTATTAATAGGTTTAAAGCTAAAAAGCATATATAGCAATAAAAATATTTTTGTCCCTTTCTTAGTAAAGAAATAGCTACACATAAGTATATATTTACGCGGACAGCTTTTAGCTTCGATTTTGTACATGACTCTTTATCTAGTTATTGTTGATCGAAGGCTGCTGTGCTGCATAGTTTTACTACAACACGTAGCTGCGAGGTGTATGACATTGTTAGACGTTTAAATTTAGTATAAATTTATATTGTATCCCGCTGGTCGACCCAATTACGCAGAGATATACTTTATTCAGTTTAGGTCATGAGAAGGCGCTTATGATCCTCAAAGCCATCAATGGTTCAGAAAATAACCCAGCCATCGAGAAGAACCGGCGAGAAGCTCGATCTGGTTTATTTCTCATGTTATATATTTTTACAAAACATAAATAGTTGCATTCGTTTTTGGTGGATGTAAAAGAGGGGCGTCACTTCCAGACGTCACAATCGTTCACATATTGATCCACCCTATAATAAGCCTTTTGTTGGCGACGCAGCGTAAATTTAGCGGAATATAGACATGTGTTGGCGCGCGCATACCAATATCGGTCTGACGCCATATAGGGCACTGTGAGGACAATTCTAGTGTACCCAATTTTTTGTGTTAATTTGTGTTTTTCATGGTAATTAATAGGAATTGCGTAATAATTGTATTGTATTAATAGGTTTAAAGCTAAAAAGCATATATAGCAATAAAAATTAACGTAGAATCTATGACGTGCACCGCTTAAATGGTTTGAAACAAAGGAATAAAATTTGTAGCAAAAATATTAATTACCTTTAGCTTTACAAAAAATCCACTTATAACAACAAATAGCTAAATAAAAATGGAGATTTTGTGGAAATAAAGTTTACTTTGTACAGCATGTTAATTGATGAAGTTGGTCAGAAGATAATGCGAAATAAAAACTACAAGTTGGTAAAATTATTGCGTTGTCGCTGCCACTGGGCCTATGACAGTATTCGTAAGTGGGGCGCGGTCGTGAGTGGCACAGAAGCTATCCAGGGGGTACTGGGAAGACATTATGTGTTTGAGTGGGTCGCTGAACTATTTGGTTTCACAATTTAAAACGGGTGGTGTCGCTGCAATCAGCTTCTAGGTTTTTAAGATTTTTGGAGTTTGGAAATACAATAGAAACTGATAGCAACTGATTTTACGCAGACGAAGTTGCGCGGGTTAGCTAGTTAACAATTAAAAGACAAATCGTAAATCATGATTTATTTAATTCTGGTAAGTTTTAAACTGCACTTTGCTTCTACTGTTTTCTTTTTTATCACAAAATTAGCGGAGCTGGCGAAATTTCGTTGCTACATTATTGATTTTTTAATTGTATAAATAAAATAGCGACCCGCCCAAGCTTTTCACGGATGCAATGTAGATATCCATTTTAATGAAATACTTTTAAGGGCAGTTATGATCTACATGACGTGTACAACGTATGGAATGTATTTAATTGGATAAGGAATAATAATGTTTTGTATAAAATAGCTTGGTAAATAGCACATAATTACTTTTGTATAAAGATAAAAATGGTTACTGTAGGTTATCCTTTAGAGATAAATATATATCATCGAGGATTTTTTTATCTATCTTTTTAAGATATACAATTCCGTAGTATATTAATTTGGTCTATCTGGTAAGGTTTAGCCAGCGTTTGCGATTTAAGCGCACAAAAATATGTTTATTACGACATCACATTATAAATCTTTGAATTTTTCGGCTTTTCTGTACTGTAATATGTATATATTATACATATAAACCTTTCTCTTGAATCGCTCTGTCTATTGCTGAATTGGACTGAACTGTATTAAAATCCGTTGAATACTTTAAAAGATTTAAGGGAACAGACAGCAGAAGCGACTTCCTTTTATACTATGCAAAAATTAGCTATTTTGTAGTTAAGTCATTAAATTATTGCATTAATGAAACAATAGTGATTTGTTTAAATTAATTTAGTAATATATTAAATTGTGGGCTATATTTTTCAACTACACAAATAAAGACCTTTCACAATTCCTCTGAAAGCCATGCTTCTAACTACTTTATTATTACAAGTAGAATTTCGTTTTCAATTCACACTGATACTATCTGTATTTACTGGAGAGGTACTAATAACAGAATAACGTTCGCATATTGACCGTCACATATGTCTAGCGGTCGTTGTCTGCGTTACCTACGGACTTTGAGTATACTATAATCGTAAAAATACTCGAATTCAATTAAATTTGTCGACGATTTGGTATGGAGACGGCATATATTTTATAATGGTATGTATTATTCTTATGGTATTTAATGTGATGCTCTGTATTTTTTATGTAATACATTCTTTAAATTACTGAGTCCGTCCGTTAAAAATGAGTGCTGCAGTGCTACACATAGATTTAATAAAACACGTAGTTGCGTAGTGTATTACATTGTTGGATGTTTAAATTAAGTATAAATTTATATTATATCCAGCTGGTCGACCCAATTACGCAGAGATACTTTATTCAGTTTAGGTCATGGAAAGGCGCTTATGAACGTCAAAGCCATCAACGGTTCGGAAAACAACCCAGCCATCGAGAAGAACTGGCAAGTAACTCGATCTGGTTTATCTCTTTATGTATATACTTTTACCAAACATAAATAGTTTTATAATTGCTGCTTTATAACTGCTGAATATATGGCGAAAAAGTCCGTCATAGTGATTCGCTTCTGCTGGTCGCGTTTCGGGATCAGTCTGTGCATATCCAGCTTTTCGCAGGCCGGCATGACAGCGGCGACCGGCGATGGATAGTGTGTCACTCGGTGGTCGCCATTGTTTTTGGATTGTACTGTGCTTACTGCATCAGGCACAGTGCAGTCATTTTGCTGTGCTACAATAAAAAAAAAAGTTGCAATCGTTTTTAATGGATATACAGAGAGGGACGTCATTTCCAGACGTCACAACCGTTCATAATAAGCCTTTAGATATTAAAACTCGGTGGAAATGGTTCTTGAACTCACTACCCGGCAAATTCGGTAATGGAAGAAAATTACACTACTAACGGTAGATCCGTTTTCTGTTCAACCATAAAATGGCAACTGGATGTCAATCTACAAATTCTGTCAATATTTCTGAAGACCTTCCTCGTATCTTTTGCCTCCATCACTCACACGCTCTTTTATATGGATTTTTTTACTCAAAATATTCATTTTCCATAGGATTTTAGAAACATTTTCTTTCATACAAACCTTGTCTTGAAGTAATATACTTATTAGGCAATTCATTTTGGTTTATGTGCATTTATTTGCATAATCGTGACGTCAATACTAAAAATAAACTTTCTCTTTTTTACTTTCATTATTGTTAGTGACAAGAACAATACCTACGATTATTATGCTTTTATCATTGATTTATAAAAACCCAAAACGCACAGTCACGAATAAAAGTAGCACACAAAACCGCCCCGGAAAAACTCCCCAATATACATACGTGGTTGTGGTTATGAGACAAACTTATGATTCTGCAAATACAACCTTACCTGAAATGGTTTAAAGTTATTTTTATAATAACGCAAACATCGCGAGACTATTTGAAATTACCATGTAATCCAAAATTATGAAATCATTTTTGTGCGCCGTTTGTAAGACGCTAAGTGTGCGCTTGGGGTTTTGTATATCAATGGCTTTTTTATATTATTGTAAGCACTCCTTTCAATATGCAAAGAACGAAGCCTAGAGATATACTTTCGGGCAAAATATTTAAAACTTTTATTTATAAGGCATGTCGTTTTTTTTATTTACTCAATTATTTACGATCGGCCACCTTTTCATTAAATCATCTGTTAAATTGAGCGAATGTTATCGGCTGTCCGTGCCAAGCGAACCGTTGGTCGGAGGCATAAAACCACATCAGTCAGAGGTTAACATTTTTACTAGACATGTTTATAGGAGATTTCATTTATGTACAGTATTAACTAAAAAGCCTAAAAAGAGTTATTATACATTTATTGAAACATGATAAAATGACGTCACTATACCTGATGGTGAACACTATACAGTACATACAATAATACAGCACAACTTATCAGAAGCCATTATTTTATATTCTATCAACAATGACCAGCGGTATCTCAGCGGTCACAATTTGTGATGCATAGATTCGTAGCTTGAATATTATATAAAGTGATCAAATCGAACACTCTCCAACTCTATAATATTCATATAGATTATTACAGAAATGATTTTTACCTAATTTTTTTTTTATTGTAGCACGGCAAAGTGACTGCTCTTTGCCTGATTGTAAGCACAGTACAGTCCAAAAACAACGGCGACCGCCGAGTGACACTCTATCGATCGCTGATCGCCGCTGTCATGCCGGCCTGCGAATAGCTGGATATGCACAGGCTGATCCCGAAACTCGACCCGCGGAAGCGAACCACTATGACAGCCTTTTTGCCATATACATGGAGGTTGCGGCCCAGTCAAGCTGTAAAACCCTACCACCCCGCTTTCGCCATTGCTTCGTTCGTTATTCAGCAGGGTGGACCACGTGCAGGTGAGGTTGGCGTGTCTCAAGTCTTATGATTTTATTTGACACCCCTTACACCCCTTATGACGTTAACTTAGTTCAACTCCTGCTCTAAACGATAACAGTTATTGTCGTCTACGATTTTGAAAACATAACAATGATTAATAATGAATATGTATATTCATTTGAAACAAAAACATAATAAAAACATTTTAATAACATTTAGGAAACTTTGATATATAGAAACGAGTGTTCATTAATCAACTATTACTTCTGCTTGGTTTCTCCTAGTAAAAGCTACCGGTTCTATCTAGTTCATAGAGTCTTGCAAGTTAATTAGTGTCACTTTTAATCTAGCTTCTTATGTACATTGGTTTGTTAGGAATTATAGTTGTTAGTAATTTGAATAATTAGTGTCAGCTAAAACAAAGTAATTTAATTCATTCATTAAGTTTAGCTACATGACTTAAATATATAAGAATCCAGTGGAATGATGTTTGTCCATGATGAATTCCGAAACTACTCGACCGATCTAGTGAAAGTTGGTAATTATGTATAATTTCAACTTGAGATATAGGATTGATTTATATTTCAATCAATTACCATAACATTTTTTAATTACACATTCAATTATTGCCAATGTTGATTATTGTTATTAATTGTAAGTTTCCTCAATCTCGAACAGATGTCGCTTTACATTACTTTGTTGACAGAAAATTGTAGAACCGACTGTTATAGATATCTCATAGATGGCGCCACGTTTTAATTTTGACCTCTTTTTTCAATAACTAAGCCACAGCAACGTATGACGGGGTCGGCAATATATATACGTCTTAAATAAGTCATATTAATTATTCTAAAATAATTGTTATTATTAATTTATAGGATAATCCTACATAATAGTATAAATGCGAATGTGAGTTGCTTTGTTTGTCATGTTTTAACGTCTTAACTGTTCTACTGATCATCATCCTCATTCTAGAAATTATAGCATTTAAACAAATTAAAACCATAAAATTTCTTGATTTCATAAAAATATTGTAGTATACATTGCTTATTGCTTTTATATGCTTATAACGTCACAATTTATATAGATAAATTGATAGAGATCTGCCGTTGTAATCACGCAAAAATTACTGGATTGATTTCGATCATTTTTATTAGTTTTTTACCTCATAATAACACAATATCTTAATTTAAAATAATTTTATGAGGGTTTTAAGAAACTACGACATTTATAAGCATAACGTGTAGAATGGAGTAAAATATTTTGGTCCGCATGAGTAGGACAGGGGAAGTAAACAGATAGCATTGTTTATAGCGAATACACAATTCAGGCGAACTCACGGGTGTTAACTAGTAGCGTATGATTTCTTTACTCGAGTAAAGTTCTGTTTCTTTACCTAACAGAAATCGTAGAAATCGCAAATCAATCTTTAAAAATCAAAAGGTTATTGAATTATGACTTCATTAAATTTGTTCTACTTATTTAGATACAATTTTTCTATAGAACCAGTTACTAGAGTTCGTATTTTTTTAATAATTGTGCTCTCGGATGTGAGATCCACGCGAATGCGCGGATGAAGTAAAAAAAAACGCCCAGTTACAATTTAATGGCAAATACGCGATACCTTTCAGGTGAAAATATTTTCACTGTTACGCGAAAAACCGGCGTGGTCATTTTTTAGCTTTTCAACATTTCCGATGTATAAAAATGGTAAAAAAACCGCGTACACATTTGGACTAAAATTGTACATTTTTTGACGTAACCAAAATACATTACATAGATATCAGTAGAAATAGAAATGCATAATTATAATATCCAGATCTCTTATGCATTAAGTTTATAAGTTTCAGAGAAGTGTGTATTCTGTTAAATATGTATTCTATATATTTGTATGTTCATCTTATTCTTGTGCGTGTCGGTAGGCGTAAGCAGACGATGATATTTCGTTTGGAATATGCCTCACGTAGCTCCGGGAATGTGGCTGGTATAGTAACTGTAAAACATTGAAACGTCTGAATATTTCCGAGCGAAACAACGCGATGTCTGAACAGAATGTATGATTAAATAACTCTTGTATTAAACTATGGAAGCATTTGCTAAAAATATGGATAAACACTTTTTTAATTTGGATGTATTTTCTTTCTTTATTTGATTTTTGATCAAATATTCTAGATTATTACTGCCATTGTCGGGTAGGTAATAATGATACAAGTGTATTGTAGTCATTTCATAATTCTAACAAGATGGCCTCTTTTGTTAGAACTTTTCGTGGAGTTTTTGTGGCATCTCAGAATTTATACTCTTTGGTATTATTTACCAAGCAGTTCACTTGTGCACAATAACCGAACTATATTACTTAAAACACCACCAATATTACAAAATATAAAGACAAAAACACAAGAGTACGAATAAAATATAAAATTCTGCAAATAAACTCCCTTGGATGTATGTTTATTCGGTTTCGTAAATGATACAATTATATGTGATGTGTGCAACGATTTTAGGAATTAGGAATAAGCTACAGACTATTTCTGCAGAAGTCTAATTTGTATTTATGTTGGGCACTTTTGATATGCAAAATACAGTTCATTGAGAATAACTGCCAAGTGGTAAGAATCTATTAGATTATACCGGTCAATAGCACACAACAATCAAAGCTACTACGTAATCTTGTAACTTGATGAATTGCTCAAATGACACGTGTTTTTTTCTCAACTACGATATTTTTGACCACCGCCTTTTAATGATAAAGTTTTTTTATTGTACACAACATCAAGTAATGTTAAATGACAATGTTCACAATGAAGTAGGCGTAAGAAGTTAGGATAGGTTTTTAGGTTAGGTTAGGTTAGATAAACATTATAGAGATGCATTTTGTTACAATATCATATTTTTCATATTACTTTTATAATTTTGTATTTTTTTTTTACTTTATCAAGAACTTTTTTATAGTAATAATATTTTAGTAGCATATTATTAATCAGGAGTTTTTAGAGAAAATTTTAATACAAAAAGTTGGCTATTAACTCTTCAGAACAAATTGGCTGTTTTATCAACATTGTTTTTGCTGGTATTTGATAACATTTGACCCGTACTTTAAAAACTTATAACTGAAATAACGCGAAATATTCGTAATTGTTAGCGTAAAAATAAAACATAATAAGCTATAAAACCGAAAAAGGAGAAACTATATACGAGTTTATAAAGCAAAAAATTGCAGTTGAACGCTCAAACGAATACAATCGATTACACGTGTTTCGCCCATTCAAAATGCTTTATCAGATAGACGTTGACTTCTCCGAAGCTATCTGGCGAGTTAAATTTAAATTCCATGCCCATTGAATTTGCTACTATTATGTACCTTGTGCTTTGTACGTATACCAAGAAAACGTAAGGAGTCACGTTGTATAATAAAACTCGAATGTGATCTATTCGAATAATATTGACGTATTACGTTATAATACGATGAAGTTTTGACGAGTTTTACAAAAAAGCGCACATGAGCAAAGTGTTTTTTTTATACGATGATGGTAGCAACCAAGCGTGCGCGCGGCCAGATGTTAAGCAGTCGCCACAGCTTATGGACGCTTGCAACATCAGAGGTGCTACATGCGCGTTGCCAACCCTTAAATAACCTATATATTTTCCTCTTGAAGAACTTCATACTATAATCCCTAGAAACAACGCAGCAGGAAACTCATTCCACAACCGGAGCGTTCATGGCTGAAAACCAGATCGTCTGAGACCATTTCGGTTCCAACGTATGAGGATGGATTACCTGCGGATGACGAGCAGTGCGATGGTGGACAGCAGCTACAGGCATAATGTTGAATAATTCTTCGGAACACATGCTGATATACAAATGGTTGAACATACATAAAGAGGCGACGTCTCTCCTTAGACTTAATGCTTCGATACCGTTTGTGAGCTTAGGATCGAATACAAAATAGAAAATCGTATGTATATAATGAATATTTTTATAAGTAATTTGAATGAGCGAGTTAGCATGCATTACATTTCTGGTTAAGTAATCAGTTTATCTCTGTGGGTGTGTTTATTGTATGATAAAATAAACATGTTTATATTATATATACAGTGATGGTAAATAATTAGATTTATTATTTATAATTATGTAAGATACTTCACCGCAATCGTTTTTATTTCGTAATTAAACAATAAATAGGACAACAATATGTTCAACGATTTATCATTTGTTAGCAAAACAATATAAATGCCACTACACAAGTGCAGTTTCAATATTACATTACGGACAAACATTTAAATGGATATGGACAATAATGGTCAATTAATTAGAAACAACAACAAAAAACGTTTAAAAAACAATATTTTTCAAGCATTAGTAATTAGAATTGTTATTTATAAAATAGTTACTATCCACAACCTATCAATAGTTATAATTAATATTTAGTGGCGTTTTTCACTAACAGCACTGCAACGACGTGGCATTCATTCAATCAATTTCATACATTATTCTAAGGGGATTATAATTCCTTTTGACTGGTGTTACGTTTGTTTGAGACTATATATATATATGATTCTTCTATATGTGTGTATGTGACTGAACTCCTCGTAAATCTGTTCACTTAT
This sequence comes from Antheraea pernyi, assembly GCA_015888305.1. Lineage (NCBI taxonomy): Eukaryota > Metazoa > Arthropoda > Insecta > Lepidoptera > Saturniidae > Antheraea > Antheraea pernyi. The sequence goes on from MNPI01017417.1 coordinate 52,429, forward strand.
GACATATTTGTAGAATGTATAATGATAGTAAGAGATCGGTAGAAAAAAAGCCTAAAGAAATAATATATTTGTGTTAATAGTGAGAGATGCTTTACTTCTTATAAAAAACACTCCAACCAAATATATTATTATGACGCAACTCCAAATTTTTCTAGTGACCATTAAACCTACCGTATACTTAAAATTTAATAAAATATAGTATATAGTTTATAGGTAAAGATTTCGTATTACGTTATGTTACTTAAACATGAATCCAGTAATACGTTGACATGTAAAATTTAAGAGTTCCTCAGATACAGTGGTACTAAAATTTTCAAGAGCGGGACGCAGGCGCCTCTGCTGAAGTATCACGGGTTCATAAATTAGTTACTTTACGAGGCAAAGGTCGCGTACCCGTGGCCCGGGTCCTGTGTATAATTTTCATTTAAACACGACCAGCCACAGGTCTACGTAGTAAATCAGCACACCGCGGCACCGGTCACCCTTCGACTCCCCGTAACGCGGACGTAGGTACCCGCACACGTCGGTTCGCTCGTTCGCCGACACCCAACCTCCGGCCTCGGTAACAATGTAAAGACATTTCCATTGTACCGTAATAGGGCATTGTTTGTGACGTAAATTTTACTGCTGAATATGCAAATTTCGTTTTGCGTCGACCTCCAGCGAGAAATATTGCAAAAGTTTAGCGAAAATTAAAATCACGAATCGGGAGCAAGTTTTTAATAACAAAGCTTGAACGTTCACAAAAATAAATCTGGGCGACTATGAAATCGGCTGAGATCGGTCGTTGTAGTATATCCAAATGCTTTTGCAATTACATAGTATTTTTGTACGTTTTATAGTTGTTTTATACCCTTTTAACTTTTTAGAGGTTGAATACTGACAAACACAGAAATAAGTATATTATGAAATTCTACAGGTTAGTATTATTTTGTACTGTACGTTACATTTTATTCTATTACATTCTACATGTTATATTTTGCTTGTTTGATTTAAACGAATTCATATTTTACACTCTTTCTCCTCTTAGATTTAGTTCAGACAAACACAATATTAAGAACGTCATTGATTGTACAAAATAATATTAATACAAAGTTTCAAATAACTCTACATTGAAAAAAAAAATCTTATATGAATGTGCTATAATTTATGTTTCACATGTTCAAGTTGTGGAAAAAGTGTTGCCTCTAAGCTTCAAAGAAATTTTAACATAAATATTATTAAACACTATTCCATTTCCTTTTACAAACGTAGAAGTATGATTTCGATGGAATTAATTACGTTTACAACATTATTATCTATTAGTTCTAGCTGTTTGGGCTGGAAAATGGTGAGTTAGTCAACAAGTCTGGATTTTGTATTATGTAATATACATTACTGACAATTTCTTCAAATGAACAAGCCTATCGAGCGCTGTTAATCAATATGGATCATGAATATTCAAATCAAGGGTTCTCACGCATCTGTTATATGTACGGTTTTGGGTTTTTATATGTATGTTCTATAAAAAGTAAATTACGTGCCGGATGAACGGCAGAAATGTATTCACGCGTCAAGCTATGAAATATAAAAGTATTTATTTAGGACTCTTCATTATCAATGTTACTTCAAAGGCATAACATGGAAATGTTATTATGATTTTAAACCAACGACATAATTATATTGAGGAGTTCTATTTAGACTGAAATTCTATATAATTTTTCTTTGGTATTCTCGTATTTTATTTTGGTAACAATTGTCCGTATTAAATTTTTTTTTTCTTTTCTAACTGAGTACGCTATTGACCTAGCAAGGTCTTAACAGTTTCACCGGACTACTATTAAAAATTGTTAATAGTATTACTGAGTAGTTATTTTTGATATAATAGAATAAGCAGTTTCGAGCGACGTAGGAACCAATCGTTGCGAATGAGACGTACCATTCGGTGATGGGACACATCGTGTTGCAACTAGAGTATGTTGATTTAAACTTTTTCTAAGTCTGTCCGTCTAGCTATCACTCTCAAGTTAAATACCTGTTGCCAAGCATCTATGGGTATGATTCTGCAGATGCACTTAATAGCCAGTCCCTTTATTCTTAACGTGTTTACTATCTCTTATGTTTACTTTTGGTAGTAGAGCCACGCTGAAGCTATTATTGGTCTCAGCATGAATGGGTCGGCTCGCCCGGGGTAGTACCACCCGACCCACAGAAAACCGACGTGAAGTAACAGTGCTTGCACTATTGCGTTTCGTACGGTCAATGAGAGCGCCGGATACTCACCTCCCTCAATCACAGGCTGGCAACGCACTTGCGACTGTCCTGGTGTTGCTGGTATCTATGGATGGCGGTGATCAGTTACAATCAGATGACCTGCCTGTTCGTTTGCCCCCTATAATATAGAAAGATTTCTTGCTCTATATCGTCATTTAACATTAAGTACGATTGTATCCAAATGCTAGAACCTATAAATTATAAGAAAAATAATCTATCAAAGTGCTGGCCACCTTATTATAACTTTTCGTGAAGTTTTTATGGTATCCTAGTATTCAAAGGTCATGTTGTCATTTCTAAATCACTGCACTTATACACAAGTACTATATTATATTTAACAACGGGCAGTCAAAATTAAACAATATAAGATCAAATAATGAAAGTTTATTAATTAAAAAAACATTATATATGTTTATTCGAATCAGTCTGTATTGTCTACTAGTTTCATGTGAAATGTTCTTCATGCTTAGATTTAACACGTGTCATAAAATAAAACGACTTTAGGATCATGAACGAGTTCAAATATTGGTTGAACGTGGTCTCAGGGATATCAGTGGAGATTTTCTTCTGCGTGTTTTAGAGCATTTATAAGTTACTAGTGGGCGCCCAGTGGTCGACGTTCGACCATAGTTCATTGATTTTTTAAAGTTTGAACTTTTTTTAGGGTTCTTATGTCAACTTACTTCTATAATCAAAGGTTTTGATTGTGGTTACTCAGTTATTATAAAATAATAGTTGTATATTATAATATCATTGTTGAATGTAGAATGAAAAAGGGTAATTGGAACGTAAGAGTAAAATAATACATACAGTCGAGAATAGCAACCTCCTTCGCAACCTTTTTTGAAGTCCTTTATTGACAGATGTCAAAATGTCTTTTTTATTTACATGCGTGTATATGTTGTGTAAAATTGAAGCAGTAGTGTGAGTAATGCATATTTTAATTCATTTAATGTACTTCTGATGCATTTTATATCAAATAAATAGCTTTCTGCACTTCTCCTCCATATAAACTTTAACTATGCCAAATTTCACGTTCATCCGTTCGCCCAATTCCGTTAAAAAGGGATACAAAGTTTAGGCTTCACGTATTAATATATATGATGATTACCTTAGTTTAGTAGTTTGTTATTGAAATTAAATAAAGACAAACAATAACTTTCTCACGCGTTTTAACATCCTTGCATATAATAATAGGTAATATCTCTCTGCTTGTCAGTTAACTTACTTTTACTTGAAAAAAAAAAAACTAAACAGATTTACAATATTCTTTTATTAAATCATAGGTTAATTTCTCTTATTAGATTTGAGTAGATGTTTTGATATATCAGGTAAAATGTAGAACAAGTTACGCCTTAAAAAGTAATTAATAAGACACAAAATGATATCTAGTATATTTTGTTTCTACCTTTTACGTGAAATATTAAATATTAATAAATATAATGTACTAAACATTATTAAAATCAACGGTAGTACAATAAACATAACCTTCATGTTGATGTGACCGCTTTTACGTCACAAAACAAACCAACATTATTAAACGGGTGACGCAAAACATAAACACTAAACTATAGTCCGGGTCAAATATTTTGGCCACTCTGAATATAGCTTTGCAGTACAGTACAAGGGTACAGTTAAGAAGTTAATAAAATAGTTAGTTAATAGACACAGACGTGTCTCTTCTCTACAAAACGGAGTCTGTTCAACTTGACTTCTACTTTTCAAGGTGTTACCCTGCAAGTGACTGACAACCTCGAGATTCTTGGGATCCAGCTAACATCGGATCTCAATTTCGGGCGCTCAATAGAACAGAAAGCAAGAACAGCTGCGAGGAAATTTGGGATCCTCTTTAAAGTTAAGCGATATTTCACACCAGAACAGCTTCTTAGCCTGTATCGGGCTCAAGTACGCTCATATGTGGAATATTGTTATAACTTATGGCATGTATCAGCCAAATATCAGCTGGCCGCTTTTGACTCCATTGAGTATCGTGCTCGTCGGCTTGTCGGAGATGAAGCGCTGTGGGATATAAGAACGTTCAGTTTAGAGCATCGACGAAAAGTGGCTTGTCTCTCAGTGTTTTATAGGTTACACTTTGGTGTGTGTGCACAGGAATTGCATAATATAATTCCACCGTCCCCATTCCATCAGAGGACGACTAGACGCCGTGAGGGAGGGTTTCCACCCTTACGTATTTGATAGTTCCGTAATTCGTATGCGTTCGTATGTATTCGTATTTGCTTCCACATTCATTATACGTACGGCTAAGGAGTGGAATTCACTCCCGCTGTCTGTCTTTCCATCATCTTATAACTCGGGAGTCTTCAAGAGTAGATTGAACAGGCATCTAGTGGGTAAGCGCGATACATCGTCGACCTCCTCGTCACTTACCATCAGCTGAGATTGTGGCCAAGCGCGTACCTGTTGAACGTAAAAAAAAAACAAATTCCTAATATTATTATAAGAATTTAACATTGACATTAATTAATCTTTGCCTCGATTAACGTTTTTAATCAATTATGATTCAAGTAGATATTTGACTATTCAAATCAAATCAAAATACTTTATTCAGTTTAGACCCTAATAAGGCGCTTACCCTAATAATAAAAACCAGCAAGAAACACGATCGGGTACATTTTTTAACATATATATATATATATTTATTTACAAAATGTTATTACAAAAAAGTTAAATACGTATTAATTACTTGGTTTAAAAAAGTTTCCTAATAAAAGCACCGCGCTCGCCCGAGGCAAGTTCGCGTTATCCTTTTTCGCAAGTCTAACCTAACTTAACCAAAGCGAGACAAAAGAACAAGATGGCGAACAATCAGCTACCGCGGTGCATTTAATATGAGACTTTTTTAAAGCCAGGGTTGAATACATATTTAACTTTTTTGTAATAACACCGTACATGATCAGTAGTGTATGTTTTCTAACCATGGAAAAGGGGACAAGCGGTGTTTTGCGCATTCGCTAGAAAGGGGAAATAAGCCGATAACATTGTTTACAAATAAATTCTGTATGCAAAGTATATGTTTGTTTTAATTTTGTTCACAATATATTTTAACAATGTATTGTTAAGATAATGAACAACGCAGACGAAGTCGCCTAATTAACTAGTTTTAACTATAATATCAGATCAAAGGTAAATAATATATTCAATAGAAAACCGCAAAAATTTCTAACAGATTGTCTATTTTCTCTGTAATATTTAACGTCTAAACGTGTATAATATTTGTTTTACAATAAATCTTTGCATAATTATTATTAAAATTGATTAATCCCCCAAAAGTTCTCCTTCTGTTAGCTTAAAAGCCCTATGAACAACGCAAACCAAACAAATACACCATCCTTCAATATTAATATGCATGAGTCGGTATTATGTTAACGAAAGAGTTCAAAAGTTAAACATTAATTTGAAATTATTTTGTTCTATTATAATATATAAAAAACACAGCTGTAATGAGAAAAGACCGAATGAGTGGGCACAACAAAGGTTTTCGTTTCTTCAATTATCTTTTTTGTATTTAATTAAAATTGTAATTAAATTTTTTTTATTTAAATAAATAAAATAATAAATAAATTTTGAAGATGGTAGAGCCACGCTATAGCTATTACTAGTTTCAGCATAAATGGGTCGGCTCGTCCGGGGTAGTACCACCCGACGCACAGTAAACCGACGTGAAGTAACAATCCTTGCATTGCTGCGTTTCGTTCGGTCAGTGAGAGCACCGGAGGCCCACGTCTTTCCCTTCCCTTTTCTCATTTCCCTACCCCTGCACCATACACAGGCTGGCAACGCACTTGCGACTCCCGTGTTGTTGCTAGTGTCTATTGAAGGTGGTGATCACTTAACATCAGGTGACCCATCTGTTCGTTTGCTTGCTTATGACAAAAAAAACGAATGTTTATAGGTGGTAGAGCCACGCTGAACTACTACTGATTTCAGCATGAATAGATCAGCTCGCCTAGGGTAGTACTACCCTCTCATAGAAAACCGACGTGAAGTAACAATGCTTGCATTGTTGCGTTTCGTTCGGTCAGTGAGGCCCACCTCCCCTCCCCTCTCCCCAAAACACACGGTGGCAACGCACTTTCAACTCCCCTGGTGTTATTAGTGTATATGGACGGTGGTGATCATTTAACATCAGGTGACCCCACCTGTTCGTTTGTCTGAAATGATATAAAAAGAAAAAACAAATATATCATGATTGACAAAGCTTCGGGAGGTTGGTCCTTATTATTTGTGTAAGAATTTGTAAATTCATAGATGGTATGGTAATGGATTGCCCATTTTTGCCCACCATTTAAATTTTTATGCCCCTTTGTAAGTCTCTCTTTAAATAATCGAAAATGTCAAGGTGAATCCTTGAGGTTAGTCGTTTGCCCACTAAAGTAATTAAATGTAGTAATGAAACAGAATATTTATTTTAAGCAAAAGGAGACCAGGAGATCAAAGATTAAGCAATTAGATGTAAAAAAATCCATTTTCCGAATTTTTCTTTGTGACCCACGTTAATAGCAGAAAAGTGTATTATAAATAACAGAGACGATGCCCTGTCTAGTATTTTTTTAAGTCAACAAAGACACACATAGTCCTTTAGTTCTATCGTACCACCGTTGTGTCGTAAACTAATTTATGAACTCGTGTAACTTCACGGAAAGGGATGTTGTTTACGCTTAGCTCTTGAAATTTTAAGCATCACTGTTAATCAGGAAGTGTTACATTTTGTATGAAAATATCGCTACACAGGTCTGTTTACGATATTATTATTTTTTTGTGGCATAATATGCAACTATAGATAATATTTATCTGATCCATATTTGTTGTGTTAAGTGCTTAACTGAACATTATTATTAAGTTAAATATGAAAGTAATGGTTTTCGAAATTGAGTTTCGATTACTTTTTCCTCAAAAACTACGTGTCTCCGCATGTTAAAACTTTGCGTGTATGCTAATAATAATATTACCTTTCTGTAAAAAAAATCAACCCCCAACTCGACGGACGTCAATGGAAAACTGAGCCAACTAATCTTTTAGATTATTACTGCCATTGTCAAGTAGTTAATAGCATTACAAGTTCTTCTTCCATTCCATTTGTGGCAACCAGTCTTCTAGTAGACTATTACTGCCATTGTCAAGTGAGTATCGATATTACAAGTTTCTTGATATAATTTCAATGAATTAACAAGATGGTGGCCATCTTGTTAGAACTTTCCATGGAGTTTTTGTGGCATCTCAGAATTCATGGTCCGTGGTATTATTTTCCATTCACTTCACTTATGCACAATAAACAAACTATATTACATAAAACACCACCAATTTTACACAATATAGAATCAAGTAACACAAGACCATGAATCATTACGTAGTACAAAACAAAGTCTTCTGCCACGACTGTCTGTTCGCGATAAACTCAAAAACCACGGAGCGGATTTTCATGCCGTTTTCACCAGTCGATAAAGTGATTCATGAGGAAGGTTTTGGTATATAATTTGTCAAAGTTTTTTTAATGTCAGGGCGGGACAACGTCCGCCAGGCCCGCTAGTAAAATATAATCCACTACATGACAGACCAAAATCCCACTAAAAACACCAAATTTAAAAGTTATAGTAAACATTTATATCATACTAACCAGAGTCTGATATTTTGGCAGAGTTAAATTCCAATATAAAACTTGAAAACAAAAAAACGTAGCCTACCGCCATCTAGTAATGGTGAAATGAGTCGACTGAGGAGAGTAGTGAAGGATTAGCATAAAAACCTTCCTCCCGATATTTGAATTTACTGGTATTAGACACAATAACATCCATTATATCTATACCTATCCATCTATACATATAAAAAGAATGGGTAATCTAACGTGTCTGTACTTTTTCGATTTTCGTGAAAAAAGTTCTTGCAACTGTCTAGGAATAAATAATAAAATACATTTCAATCATTTTTAGTAATGTCTATCTGTTTGTATAAACACGTATCACTGCTAAAGTACTGGGTTCACAATAAAACCACGTCTTAAAAATAATAAACCATATCTTCAAGAATAACTTAATTTTCGTGTCATTAAAATCGGTACACTCTATCAAAGGTTATTGTAATTTTAATGATGACGCGGCGTAAGTACAAGATGAAAGTAGGTAAGTAAATGAACTTAATACATTCAGATGACTTTATTGATCACTGTTTGTTTACATTAGGTTCCACGGGGATGAAGTCTTGGGCATATCTAGTATATAGATAAAAATCAATTGGCGAGAATGTAAGTAAGTACGTCACTTTAGAACGAGTGCACCTATTTCGTTAATTTTTTCTTTTGTTGTGTTTGTAAATAGGTCAAAGTTTGTATGAAAAAAATGTTTGAAATATCATTCGGATAAGTGTAAAATTTGGATTAAAATCTCCATATAAAAATTGAGTGAGTATGTGAGACAAAAACATTGACAGAATTGATAGATGGACATTCAGTTTCTCAGTTTTATTTCATTACACGTTCTTAAGGTAATTTATGTTTTTTGTTGGTACGGCGTGTGTGAAAGGAATAGCTGTAGATAATATAATAAAAAAGTATCAAAAAAGTGTTTTTTATTTTTATTTAATTGAATATCTTTACACTTATACAGGTGACTTGTTAAACAGCAGCAATATTTTCAGGGGATACTGAGTAGTCGTTTTTGGTTCTAAATCAGTTTAAAAAAAAAAGTGTGTTTACTTATCTATACTATATAATCTTTTCAAAATTTTTATCTTTCGCCTTATTCTACGTTTGTAGAAAAAACGACAATAACAATAGAAAAAAAGGTATTTAATACATTGAAAGTTTTAATACAAAGAATTACAAACAACAAATAATCGCATCGTAAAAATTTACTCTCATCATTTTTCTGAACGCGCCAAAAAAAGTATAACTTCAAAATAGGTGCTTAATATTTGACCTAATTATATAAAGAAAAACAAAACTGATATACACTAAACATCAGGTGATTTACGCAAAAACGAACTGGTGTAATAATAAGGAAAGCATTGGATCACACCGTGCCACGCAGCCTCGCCTGAGTCCCGCACCTCGACCCGCGCCCCGCTTACCTTTGTTTGACCGTGCGGCATTCCGACGATAAGCAGTTACGTGAAGTGTTCCTATAATGTTGTTCTAAGGTTCTCTTTGTTGTTTATTAGTATTTGTTTTGATATTAATATTTTAAACGTAACCATGAACTACAAATGGATTGATTGGTGTTAAACTATAAATAGTCATCTGGTATATTGAAATAATTTACTAAAGAGCGTGTTTAATATGTAATTAATTTGTAAATAAGTCATCAATGTTAGCTTTAACAGCATAACATATTTTCAAAGTTACGCAAACAACTAATTAAACTTTACAAACAGAGTAATGTGCGTAGGTGGCAAGATAGGTAAAAGGAGTAATAATTTATGCGTTGTAAATTACAAGTCGTTATAAGATCTATACGTTAATTGGTATACACATTGAGTTTGACCCAGAATTTTAATTAAACGTAAACTAGATTATGCACAGGGTAAATTGAGACCCGTTTCTTAAACTACTAACAGTTGATAGTGTTTGCCTCGAACTTGGGGGTTAGTTATTTGTTTGGCAACATTGGCTATTAGAGTTATAGTATACTAGAACTTTGCGTATATCTGAATACGAACTATTCTATGTAAGTTTCGTCCTCTGAATATATAGTTTCAATATTACATTTATGTTCGATTTAATGTGTATAATATTCCAGTTGCAATTATATATTGAGCTTTCTGCAAATATAAATTATGAAATCCTGAAAAACTGATTTTTAGAACACCATCTCTAAAACCTGCCTTAAAGCTTACTTTACTTAAAGCCAGTACTTAGTAATAGTCAATTTATGTGAGGTGAAATAGTTATTGAAATCTGTAAAGAATAAGAAAATCATGGAAGTATATTTGTTTGAAAACAAAGATTGAAAACCTGATCCGCAAACTTTTTGTGCGACGAAAAGTGGTGACGGTAAACACTGTGTCGAGTAGAGTGGAACCAACGTCTCGCTTACCTTTGCTTACTGGAGAATAGTGAAACATACGCTCTTCTCGCTTTTTAAGGTTTCACTTCTACTTGTGAACTATAGATTTTTTTGAAAATATTACGTGTTATAAGTTTTTAAAAGTAAAATTCGATCCATTTGCTGAAGGTCTAATCATGCACGAAGACCTACTTTTATTTTTTTGAACTTGTTAATTTTGTTGAAGTGATCAGCGATATGAAAGAAAATAATGAATCATCAAATAAAATCTTACTCCAAAATAACAGCAACGATCGTACTGGACCGTCAGAAATGTGCTTTATATTTTTACTTTTCGGCTATGAGTAACTTTATTAAATGAGCTATCATACGGCGTAAGTACTGGATTTAGGACGCTATATAGTGATACGTTTCGGAAGCGAAAGTTCCCAACATTACAGTGCAGCGTATCTATAAAATAAAAGGCCCGGGTTTCCGTTTCACATCTCATAATAATAAATTAATGTTTATCCTGCGAGTGGGTATATTTACACAGTGAGCGTTTGCACAACGACAAAGGGCCGTATCGTCTATCACAGACCGAAAATTGTATTTATACAAAGCTTGAACTTAATTACTCTCTACGTCTAAAGTTGGATCACGTGTCTGTTTAATAAGCATACCTGAATTATAATTTAAATCTTAGAATATCCGGTCAAGATTTTAGGGTGATGGAGGCATAGACAATTGTATATAACAATAATATTGTTCTAGGCTTTATAATAATACTTACCTTTGGTATAATGGTTAGCGTGACCGGATCAAAGTAGTCCGGTGTAGCTGCTAAGACCTTGCCTGGTCAATAGCGTAGTCAGTTCCAAAAAAAAAAAAAAAAGTGAACGGATCAATGATATTATAAATAAAGATACGTTACCGAATTGATATTTTGACAAAACCAATGGCACGACAACGCATCCATACGATGTTGCTTCGATACGGGCAGTTGTCAAAAATAAGTGAAGTTTTAACAAGGCGCGGTCGAAGCGCTTATGTCGTATCTATATAATTATTAATTGGTCCGGATACCGTGTCTATTGAAGCTTGAATCCCTGCAAATGAGTCGCAGTTTGCGTTGAAAGAAGACATCGTGAAGACATCATAGCGTAGTTGTAGGGTATTTAGTAAGCCCACCTGGCTAGCTATTTCACCTCTCCTCGAAGTGAAAATCTGTTGCCATATACCTGTTCTGTCAGCTACACTTCTTTTATGTTTAGCGTGTTTAGCATCTTAGACCACATGACTATTTAACATTAGGTGAGATTGTGTTAAAACACTGAAACTCGCTGGGTACAATATTTCAGCATTCTAGGGTTAAATCGTAATACTGAAATAATTTAAATAGTCGACGAGTAAATGATGTTTATGTGTACTTATTTATATAAATATGACTGACAATAACCACTAGCTTACATGTGAAAGGAACACGTTCATATAAATATATACTGCTATTTTTCAAACGTGTTTGGCGTATTTCTCTTCACACGTACATTTCTGGCAGGGCGCGGCCGCTGTACGTCGGCCGATATTTCCTGTTCCCACGACGACAATAATTTGTCGGTCCGTCGTGCCTCACTCCGTGTATTACTGGCCATTTATCTCCTTCAGCTGTACAGTCTAATCGTATTGGATATGAACGATCATCGTCACTGCCCATTTGGGAGTACTAGTCTAACAAAATGTTTATATGAAGTCTTTGTTAAACCTTTATTAAGAAATTACTGTGGTGTCCTGGATAGAAATTAAATAACGTTTTGGGTTTAGAAAAAGGTTTTTTTTAGTTTATATTGTTGCGTATAAAAACAAAGAGTCAAAGCACATTACCGATCTGCCGTATAGTAAGTTCAAGCATCATACCAAGCCGGTTTTGATATAATAAGATTATTATGGGGTGGATCAATGTGTGAATGGTGGTGATGTCTGTAGATAAGACCCCACTCCGTACAACAGCTAAAAACGATTGTAACTAAAAGCGTCGTTATAGAAACGCGTATCGTTAAAAAGCTAAACTAGCTCGAGTTTCTGGCCTACTATTCTCGGTGACTGTTTCCCGAATCGGTGATAGTTTTGATGTTCATAAGTGCCTTATAAACCTCTTTTTTTTTCGAACTTAGTACCCTATTGACCTAGCAAGGTCTTAACATCTTCACCGGACTACTAAGACGAGCTTTTAAGGCATTCAGCCTATTTTATTTGACAACTCGCTCTAGGGTGCACGGCACACCTCGGCTTGGGCTGTTGCTCAGATACATGCATTTCGCGACCTATCTTTTTTTTTTTGACGACCAACTTTTTTTTTTTTTTTTATCATCGTGGGGAAATCCCTTATGGATACGCCACCCTCCCGGGGGAGAGGGTGGGTTATGTCCGAGTCGCACGGACTAAAACCCCACGGTGTACGTCTTCCGCTATAGTTGGGGCGGCACGAGATCTCTATAGACTTCATCGTGCCACCCCAGCGGTTGGCCCAGCAGCAAAAGGGTCGCCGCCGGGCCCCGTCTTGTTAGGAGACAGCCGTGTACACACCGGCCATCTCCTCCGTCCGCCGGACCTGTGCAATGGGAAGGTGGGCCCCCCGACCCATCTTCCCTGGTCCGGTTACAGTGGGAGGAGGCGGTCAAACTGACGCCTCCTCCTGCCCGTCCCCCGTTGGCGGAGACGGCCACTTTGAGGGTCTTGCTCACGGACCCTCTCCGCCGCCTCCTTCTGCGAGACGACTTCCTCGCAGAAGGAGGCCATTGCATTCCAGTTATCCTCACTACCGAGCATGGCTGCAACCACGCTCGGCAGTGAGAGATCTTGCCCTACCGCCGCAGCCAGAGTGCGACGTTGCTCCTCCCACGCAGCACACTCAGACAGAGTGTGCTGCGCGGTGTCCGGGTCAACGCCGCACTGATGGCATACGGCGGTCGGCTCCCTGCGTACTATCCGGTGCAGGTACCAACCGAAGCAACCGTGCCCGGTCAGGATCTGCACCAGACGGAACGTCAGGGAGCCCCATCCTCTATTATACCAATCCGGCAGGACCGGGCGGACGGCGTCGATCGTGTATCGACCGTACCGCGCGTCCGCCAGGTCCCGCCTCCACCTTTCCACTACTTCCTCCCTCGACGCTTTTCGCTTTTCCTCTATTTCTCTGGGAGCTAGAGGCTCCCCCATTCGTTTCTTAACCGCCGTATATTGATATACGGCGGCAAGCACCTCCGCCTCTAGCTCCCAGGGAAGGGAGCCGGCTAGCACCATGGCCGCCCCCGAGGACACCGTGCGGTATCCTCGTATCACCCTCAACGCCACGGTACGCTGCGCAGCTCGCAGCGCACGGATATTTGTGGCGTTGAGGGCGTCGACCCACAACGGTGCCCCGTAGGCGGCCATGGACCGGACGACCCCCATATAGAGGCGACGGCAGACGGCGCCCGGCCCCCCCGTGTTGGGGAGGAGTCGTCCGAGCGCCGCTGCCGCCTTGACTATGCGCGGTCCGAGCCCCTTGAAGTGGGGCTCGAACCGCCAGCGTCCGTCCAGGGTGAGGCCCAGATACTTCATCTGGGTCCCCACCCTGACACGGACGCCCTCCACATATATGTGGGCCCCTGGAGGCGGCCCTCGCCGAGGCCCATGGAACATTAGGGCGTCGGTTTTATCGAGGGCCACCTCGAGGCCCAGCCTTCTGATGCGCCCGACCACGAGAGTCACGGCCTCCGTGGCCAGGCGCAACAGCTCTTTTATTTCCCCCCCACGGGCCACGACTAAGGTGTCATCCGCGTAGCAAATAAGGCGCGCTCCAGAAGGGAGCGCGCCGCGGAGCACCCAGTCGTAGCCCATGTTCCACAGGAGCGGGCCTAAGGCCGACCCCTGTGGAACCCCGCGCGCCGTATCGCGTCGGACCATCTGCCCTCTGGCGTCCACGAAGGCGACCTCTCTACTCTCCAGGTACGCCTCCAACAGCCGCCGCAGGTACGGGGGCACTCCGAAAAAGCGGAGCGCCTCCCGTATGACACCATGCGGCAGGCTGTTGAAGGCGTTGGCGATGTCTAAGGACACCGCCAATATTCTTTCGCCCTGAGAGGTCGCCTCCATGGAGACCTGTTTTAGGAGGGTCAGGGCGTCCAGCGTGGAACGCCCTGACCGGAAGCCGAACTGCGCGCTCGACAGGTTCGGCCCCACTTCCTCAAGATGCCGGACGACCCGGGAGGCAACGACCCTCTCGAGTGCCTTTCCGGTGTCGTCCAGCAACACTAGGGGCCGGTACGCGGACGCGCAGTCTTCCTTACCTATGAGGCAAAGCCGCCCCGTCTTCCAGGGCTTCGGGAACTGCCCGACCGCAAGACATCGGTCAAACAGTTCCCGAAGCCACCCAACTGAGCTAACCTTAGCTAAGCTAACTATTCATACATATATGAGTTGTTGAACCATATATGTGTACCAAGCATACATACCTCAACAACTCTTATATATATTTCGTATTGGATAATTTTCTAAACTATTTCAGTTTGATAAGTAAAAAAATAAAACCCTTCCACCTGCATGTGTAAGCGTGTATGCGTGCACGTGTGTGGAGGTGATACGTGTAATGTTGTCGCAGTGATGTAAGATTTTGTGTCACTGTATCGCGTGAGCAGCGCGCTCAAAGGCTCCACGCTGAGGGAACGGACCTAGGCTTGAGCTGCTGCCGAGGGAGGCCTAATCTGGTGATAAAAGTCTAAATTGAATAAAGTATATTTGATATAGATTATATTTGACCGATCACCTTCAATGTTGGCACACCTTTCTTTTCAATAAAGTAGCGGTACACCTTTTATACCATTTGCCCGATTTTCATAGACATCAATATATATATAGGTATATTTTTAACATAATTATTTTACACAGCAGCCATAACGTAAACTATTTTTCACAACTTTCTATCTTATTTGTACAACAATCAACAATAACAGCCGCAACAGTAACAAATACAAAAACACGGGGGAAGTTAGTTTTAAAATGTAAATATTTATTCTTGTAAAATGTCAATATTAATATGTAAAAAGGTAATTCTAAAATGTATCTCAACTTATTAAGTAAAAACAAAGTTATTATAGTTATATGATACGTATTTCTAATGTACTTTGAATCAAATCTCTGTTAGTGTTCCTGAGACCACGTTCGGCTAATATTTGAGCTCGCCCGTGTTCATAAAGCTATTTGATTTACGAGTCTAGCATTATTCAAACAACTAGCGTACCGTGTTTAAGTACCGGTCATTATAGTCGTTAAAATTCGATCAAGTTGTTTGTGTTTTGATTATTTTTATGATGAATATATTGACTATCAAAACGAAGGGCAATAAAATAAATGTCCTTATTTATTTGAAATCTAGGTTACTACAATCGTCACAAAGTATTTATGATTTTTTTTATATAATACATTTTCATATTATTGTTCCTTTTGAGTAATGTTGGAAAACATGATTAATTAAAGCATGTGTTTATTTATACCAAAATCATGTATTAATAATTTTCTCATTTGTCGATGATAAGCCGATAGAAAGAAAAGCCAATAAAGTGGAAAGCGAAACGGGGTTGGAATATATATATACTAGTTGACCCGCGAAATTTCGTCTGCACCAAGTAGGTTATTACCGGTTCCAATTTTATTTCCAAACGCGAAAAATCTTAAAAAGCCTAGAACCCAATTGTAGCCAAATTTATCGGGTCCAATTGTGACTTCGACCTTATTCTATATATATTGGCAAGAAATGTCTTTCCGGTATCACCTGAGTTGCTCCTCTGACTCTCACCTCCATGTCCCATTTACTACATAATATATATTTCCCTGCATAATATAAAAAATAAATAAATCAGAGTTAACCCCGAACACCCAAACTCACAATTTCAATTCTTTTTAATATTGGAGTTTCATAAATATGAATTCAACCACTGTCAAGTCAATTATGGAAGAGTCACTTTATAGATAATATTTTTTCACTTTATTATATAATTTAGTTCTTCCAGATTAGGCCACTGAGATACACAAAGACAAACACAACACTACAGACGTCAGGCCTTAAATAAATATGTATTTAGATAATAAATACTGTTAGTTATTGTGTTATGTGAAAGGGAGAAAATATATACTTTTGTTCCTTTGTCCTATATTGTACCTTTGCCTAATCAGAAGGATGTAGTATATTGTTAGATGAAATATCATACAATGAAATACTAAATTGGGTTAATTGAAAAAAATATGTTATAGAGTGCCTTCATCCGACCCACATTCATATATTGAGTTTTCGCTGATTCTGAACTTTGCAAGATGCTTGGGAGAGCACACGTCAACAGATAGATCCTCAGTCTACAGATAGTAGACGCAGCAAACTTACAACAATCACGAAATTTATAAGCCGATGACTTACCACGAATGTTATGCTAAGTGGAAGCATAAGATTTACCTTTAATTTGGTGGGATACCATCCAGTTTGAGTTCCATGATGGAAACAAATCAGTCTTGTTTGGGGAGGATAAATCCTGAACAGGTTTTATAGTGATCAAAATATCCCGTTTGGATAGCTTCTTTTTAGCGATAAGATCAACGGCTTCATTATCCTGGATCCCACTATGTCCTCGTATCCAAGCCAGAACTACATAACTTCCTAAACAATGAGATTTATACAAATCAACTATAGAGAAAAAATTTTTTTTGATTGATAACACTGAACTCGTCAACAGCTGCAAAATAAAAAAAAGTCGAGGAAGGAAGAAAGGAAGGAGGAAATTTGTCAAATGTAGTGTAAAAAGTTTTAATAAGAAAAAAAGCTCTTTCTCTCTTGAAGGCAAACAATTTTATTGATTAAAAAAAATGTTTATATATCTTTATATATACATTTCTTCTGTACGTGTGTATGTCACTGAATTCCTCCTAAACGGCTTGACCCATTTTGATGAAATTTTGTGTGCGTTGACCCTTTAGACAATGGGACCCTTTAGGTGGCGCTACGGATGAATTTTAGTTTTTTTTTATTATCAGGCAGGATAACGTCTGCCCGTCCCGCTAGTACATATATATATATATGTATATATATATATTTAGCCAGGAACCATCTCGAGCGTCCACAGAACAAAATTATTAACACAATCTGATCAGTAGTTTCGGCATGCATAGCGGACAAACATACAAACATTGATTTTTATATACAAAGATTAGCGCCATCATAACGTTATTTATATTACAGTATGACTATTGAATCTATATAGATCTATACCTAATATTATAAAGCTGGAGGGTTTGTTTGTTTGGTTGAACGCGCTAATCTCAGGAACTACTGGTCCGAATTGAAGAATTCTTTTAGTGTTATATAACTAATTTGTTGAGAAAGTCTATATGTCATCACGCTATGACCAATAGGAGCGGAGCACCAATGAAGAAAGTATCAAAATCGTTTTTTTTTTTCCTTTTAAGAGCTTCTGCTGCGTGTTAGCGTTAGCGTAACGTAACTAATCCACGCGGACATAGTCGCGGGCAGAAGCTAGTATATAAAGGGAAAACGTTATTCCCGTTGGCATCGTCATTAGTGGTTACGGGTTTAGTGGGCGTCATTTGGGTAAAATGCGAGCACAAAACACAATATTCAGTTTCACATTATTTTAATTTAGATTCAACAATAGTTTTACACTATACAATGATATCGTTGCAAAAATTGACAATTAAGACCGAGCAGCAAGTTCGGGGCACCGATCTTACTTTAATCACCGAATATAATAATACTCTCAACAAGGATCCAACTCGATCCGTTGCTATCAAACTAATGTCCCACATAAACTGTGCGCCCTCTATAAGTAAAGATGGCGCCTCGACCTCGCTTGAGGCACTGGCTCTGCTCTGATTGGTCATTACGTAAATTACAACATATGTAACTTCTATTATATTCTTAAGGTTTTAAGCTATAGAAAAATGTAACAAATGAAATAGAATAAAAATTAAGTATTTTGAAAGTACTAAAACTATACGCCTCTTAAAGTAAAGGTTGCCTCAACAACTCACGAGGTACATGGTCTGTTCTGATTGGTCGTTATGTGAATCACAATATTCGTAACTTTTATCAGATTATTAAGGCTTTTAAGTTGTAAAAAAATGCTACAAATCAAATAAAATTAAGAATTTAGATGAAGACAAATAATATTATCAACAAATAATCAACTCGACTTCTACGTTTCCTCCGACATATATATATACTCGTATATATATATATAATTGTGAATAAATGATCTAAAAGGAAACATTTTTTTTTTATTCAAGTAATCTTTTTACTTCTATTAAGATCATTGAGGTTAACATTAAAACATTCATCTACAGTCTCGTTCTTAAACTTTACGATACTCTGGATAATATTATGTATTCAGTAATAACATTTAAGAACTAGCATTATCCAAGGAATCTTCACTAATATACATGCGAATGTGATTCTGTCTATTTGTTTAATTGCTTCACGCCCTAAATATTCAACCGATGATCCAGAAAGTTTTCCATACATGTCGTCAGGAGTACAGAAAAGGAAATAGAGTATCTTTGATCCATAAAAGAGTACTATTTCCTGAATGTTAGGTCGAATATATGTTGACACGAACGAATCCGCGGGAAAATGCTAGGTCCTTTATAAAAAAATCGAATAAGAATTTAACTAGACCACAGAATACAAATACTGAAATAGGCTATTTTATAGGCTAGGCTTTTACACAAGGACAATAATAATCATATTATATCCATAATTCACTGGAACCATAAACTTCCAAATTTGCCTAAAATTCTATGTTGTTTGCGTCTTTACGTGGTAATTTTATCCGAAATTTGCGTTAAAAGCTTCTCAAATCTCATCACAGGCCAGTTTACTTTAGGTTTTAGCGTGAAATTGGAGCATGTTTGGGTTATAAAGGTATCTTGTTTTAAAATTGTGATTTTTTAATCTTTGGCAAATATATGATGTAATACTACGATAAATAATATAAGTACCTATTCAATAGGGAAAATTAGTACTAATTAATGCCACACGTTTTGCTTATCTTATCCTGATATTTCTGTAATCATAAACCGATAAAATCATATTAAAAATCGTTTACGATCAGGGGATACCCGCCATAAATGAAGTTCTATAAAGTAAAAAATCAACCCAAAAATAATAATTATCTATTTTTGGAAAAATATGAATTTCTTAATAAGTAAATATAAAATAGTAAATCATTGAATTGAATAATTCTATTATAAAAAATCTAAATAAAAAAACATCGTGTGTCGTAAAAACACGCCATAGTAGTGAAACCTTTATATCACAGGGAAATGTTTTAACTGTTCATTAATTATTTTAGATTGATTGTGTTCTGTTATTGCCACACCACCAGAACGCAGTACACGTAACCACGGACAATGAGAATGAAAGAAAGCGAGAAGAGTGTGTGTCTCACTGTTCTCCAATACCCGAAGGCAAGCGTGATACTACTCCCATTCTATCCGACATAGTGTTTATTTGTTCGTTACACGAAAAGGTTGCGGTTCAGGATTTTAGAGACCTACCAAACGAAGTTTATAAGGTTTCATTAAATTTCAGGCGTTCAGTACACGATGCTTGTCTGTTTAAATTTCGATACTCTCGTGTACAACACAAAGAAACAAAGAGAGAGAGGGAGAGAGAAAAGTGGCATGTGGATGGAGTAACGCTTTTTCCTTACGTGATGATATCTACTAGACATCATTCCAGTTAACGTTAATACGATAATTAAATTCTACGATAATTTCAAAACTAATGTAAAAATAGGTTTTCCCTTTTTTTATATATATTATAGGAGGCAAACGAACAGGCAAGTCACCTGATGGTAAGTGATCATCGCCATCCATAGACACTGGCAACATTAGGAGAGTCGTAAATGCGTTGCCAACCTGTGTTTGGAGAGAGGGAGGAGTGGAAGAAGGTTAGAGGGGAAGAAGAGATGGGCCTACGGCGTTCTCACTGACCGAACGAAACACAACAATGCAAGCACTATTACTTCACGTCGAGCCGACCCATGCTGAAACAAATGTTGTTGTTATTTAAATGTAAATTTTATTGAAGTTCTAAATATCTTATACACGTGGGCTGTGAAAATTCTGTTAGCCCAGGAGTGATTTTTAGAGTTTCAACATTAAGTGAAACATGTCTGGTTGCGGCTTCGAGCGGGCGACGAGTCAAACACGTGGCTGTGAAGTTAATAGCACATTAGAGCAGCCATCTCGGCGCAGCTTTAAATATTAGCACACAGGGTACACGTTCCACGCGGCCTTCTACTGAAAAAGGCTTTTTATTTGTGAATAACGAGATCATGCACCACTCCTACTGTATAATAAAGTTTCCTATTTTCCGCTAATGAGTTTCATATACACAGCTCACGGCTCTTCCATGCACTTTAACGGCTCTGACCATCATTAGTAATGTGAAATTTAATGTCAGCATGTTATCTTGTCTTTATAAGTTCGTTAATTAATTTATCATCGGTACACTTTCAGGTAACACTTCAGTTAAGTTAGGGGTATTCTTCTCAGTCGCCTCTCTGGAAACTGAGTCCAGGATATACGGGTACGCGTCCCCGGCTTCTCTAGCTAATACTGCCTCCTTCAGTTCCATACGAGGTAGTAGTATCCTCACTTGAACAATCCCTGTCCACCACAAACCATTCCTCTCAACAACCACCATAACCTTACCTCATTCACTAATCCATCTACTCTCCGGTAAGAGTGTCGAGCAGGAGCGATCTATTATCTACCTACTGCGCTCGTCAGCCCACTTGCCAAGCGTGGCGAGTATGGCAAATCCACCAAATTAATGAACAGCACTAGAAAAGCGATGGGGCAAAAAAGTCCTAGAGTGGCGACTACGCACCGGAAAGCGGAGCGTGGGACAGCCCCCCACCAGATGGACCGATGACATTATAAAGGTTGCGGGGAGCCGTTGGTTACAGGCGACACAGAGCCGTACGCTGTGGAGAACGTGTGGTGAGGCCTTTGTCCAGCAGTGGACGCCTATAGGCTAAGATGATGATGATGACACTTTCAGTACTTAATATAATGGTTATGACTTTTGAACATCCAAAACCCATACATATGGGTTTATATCCCTTAGTTGTCAAAATAACTATGTTTATAACATTTACATTTATCCTAATATTGATAATACAATTTTCGGGAAACTTTTTGATGGTTTTAATTATAAGTACACAAAACACATATTTAGGTATCCATATGTATCATATTATATGTAAAACATTGAGACATTTAATAGTAATAATGATGTAAGTAAGTAAGTAATACTTTAAATATGTTTTGTATTAAAGTTTTGATTATATTATGCGGTAACCCAAACTTACAGAATCATTCAGAGTACTAAAAAAGATTTTATTTTTATATTAGCACGGCAAAGTGGCTGCACTATGCCTGATGGTAAGCACAGTACAATCCAAAAACAATGGCGACCACCGAGTGACACACTATCCATCGCCGGTCGCCGCTGTCATGCTGGCCTGCGAAATGCTGGCCATGCACAGGCTGTTCCCGAAACGCGACCCGCAGAAGCGAATCACTAAGACTGGCTTTTTCGCTATATACATGCTGGTTGCGACCCAGTCGGGCTATAAAACCCTACCACCCCGCTTTCGCCATTGCCTCGTTCGTTATTCAGCAGGGTGCACCACGTGCAGGTGAGGTTGGCTTGGGTGTCTCAAGTCTTATGATGTTATTCGACACCCCTTACACTCCAAGATTGATAATGATTGTGTCTTATTTATATAACATGCATGCAAAGAATGAATAATTATTAATTTGAACTAAGGCTGACGTAACACAATTTACACACAATTAATTTTATAACAAATCAATAACATGTGTGTGTACTTATGTACACGCGTTAGAAGTCATACTTCTTTGTCGTAACAAGATAAAAATATTTTCAAAATTTTTATCTTTCGCCTTATTCTAAACGTTTGTAGGAAAAACGATACTAACAATAGAAAAAAGGTATTTAATACATAGAAAGTTTTAATACAAACAAAAGAAAGAATGAAACAAAATGTTGACTATAGCTAACTTCAGGGTGCCTCGGTTGTTCGTGACGGTGTGCGCGCGCATCGTAAAAATTTACTCTCATCATTTTTCCCTAACGCGCCAAAAGAAGTATAACTTCAAAAACAAAACAAAAGTATGAGAACTAACCTTGACCAACGCGCAAGAAAAGGTTACTCAAGAAGAACTTTTAAAATCAAAATTAAATAAACAGAAACAACAATAATAAATAATGACCACACGATAAGTACAACATTTGAAAATCGATTGCCGACTGTATGTAAGCGCATCACTTCCGATCGGCACGGCAACTAGTGCGCGGGCACTTGATCCTTTTTTCTTGTGCTTCTAAATTGTTGTTCTCGATAGAAATGCGTTTAAACATCTCCATATAAGTGAGTTAGTGAGATAGTAGATAGTAGCGATATCTTCAGAAATATTGTTAGATTGACGTTCATCTTTTCAGTTGCCATTTTATTTAATTACATGATGGTCCTGTATAGCGAAGATTTGGTCGCATTTTCCTTGTTAGTACAATTGTAGCGAAGGATAGCTAGTTTATTATAAATGCATATAACGACGCTCATAAAATATACACGAGTAAATATCGTAAATTGGTTTTTATAGAGAAAGTTTATTTTTACTATAAATGACGATCGAGTCTTTTCAAACATGAAACCAATAGTAGCGTCTGACAATAAACCGTCTGGATAAATAATATCCTATTTATATTGACTAATAGGAATCCTGTGGCCAAATCTCAACCATAATGCTATACCATTTAAAGTTCAGTTTCAGTTTTGTTTAATTATTTTTTTACAAAGTATGTATAAATACTCGTATAATAAATTAATAGGCGTAAGAAACATGAAGTATGATCAGTAGAGACTTATACATAAAAAACTTACACTAGTCGTCATGTCCAGTATGAACAAAAAACATACAATTTACAGGATTTTTTATTGATAACACTAAAGTTCTCTATAGTTGTTAAACATGCATACATATTTGCAAATTTCTTATTTAATTATAATAGGCAACAGTAGAAATAAATTGGTTAGCGATCTGAAAGTTTAATTTACTTCTTTGTAATTTATATTTTCTCATAGCTATTTTTTTTCTTTTATATCATAGGAGGCAAACGAATAGGTGAGTCACCTGATGTTTAGTGACCACCACCGTCCATAGACACTTGTAACACGAGGGGAGTTGCAAGTGCGTTGCCAGCCTGTGTTGGGGGGGAAGGTAATGGGAAAGTGGGAGGGGAGGGGAGGTGAGTCTCCGGCGCTCTCACTGACCGAACGAAAGGCAACAATGCAAGCACTGTTAATTCACGTTGGTTTTCTATGAGGGGGTGGTACTACCCCGGGTGAGATGACCCATTCATGCTGAAACCAGTAATAGCTTCAGCGTGGCTCTACCACCTACAGAGTACCTACCTAGCTGCGAAAACTTATAAATTACATTCGTTCATGCGTGAATATTTAATTACATTATTTGTTTAGCTGTAAATGTTCCAAAGAGTTTAAACTACGATAAACAAAAAAAAGTAACAAATCGGCTGACCGATAGTGAAGATAATGGTATTTATTTATGTTATCTACGCCTACTTATATATAGATAATATACTTTTTCTCATTTATTTCTTTTACAGACATACTTACTTTACATATATTCAATTTTAATTTCAAATCAATTTTTTATGTAATTAATGAATATAGTATATTCAATCGCAATTTTTAAATTTATCTCATTGCTAGAATGGAAGACAGGGCAACGAGTTATTAAGAACTCAACATTGAATAACATAAAACGAAAATAAAGAGCACTTTACAAAACAATTAATATTAGGTCTTTGAGTAAAATTTAAGAAATATTTATGTATTTTAATTAATATTAAAGAAGCCCTTTGTAGTTTTCAAAGTTATACGGATAGCTATGTTAATTATACAGTTTAGTTTAATCAACAAATACAAGAAGACGAAAACTTTATGATATTTGCTTAAACGACCTTACGTGAACCCGTGAACGCAAAGCCTTTAAGATGAATATTCATGATTCCATATTCTGTAAACACTTCTTGTTAAGTTCTCTTGTTTGTTTACCATAAACTATTGTTCGAATTAATAATTTTTAATCGAAGATGTTCAATTTCTGTAGTAGTCATCGATTTTTTTTATTAACCTTACCACTCTATTAATTACTATAAAAAAGTATATCTTAACAAATATCATTACATAGTATAAAAGAAAGTCCCCTTTTTTTTTACTTGGGGAAATCCTTTATGGATACACCAAAAAGGAGACACACACTCTCTCTCGGGGGAGAGAGTGGGTTATATCCGACTCGCACGGACTAAAACCTCATGGTGTACGTCTACCGCTATAGTTGGGGCGGCACGAGATCTCTATAGATGTCATCGTGCCGCCCCAGCGGTTGGCCCAGCAGCGAAAGCACCGCCGCCGGGCCCCGTCTTTTTAGGAGACAGCCACCGGCCGTCTACAACGTCCGCCGGACCTGTGCAATGGGAAGATGGGCCTCCCGACCCTTCCCTAGGTCCGGTTACGGTGGGAGGAGGCGACCGCGTTTGTCTGTCTGTCTGCTTGTCTGTCTGTTCACGATAAACTCAAACACTACTGAATGCATCTTTATTCGATTTTCACCAGTGGATAAAGTTATTCACGAGGAACGTTTTGGTATATAATTTGTCCAGGATTTTTTTATAATCAGGGCGGGACAACGTCTGCCTGGCCCGCTAGTTTTAAATATGAATGTGTTTGTTTGTTTGGTACGCGTTAACACCATAAGTAGTTAACTAATCTTCATGGAATTTTCGGTACACGTTGCCAGAAGCATAAAAAGAACACTAGGTAGTTTTACCTAGGAAAGCATTGCTGTTCCCAAAGGACAGATCGAATCTACACTAACGCAACTGAAATCGCGGGCAAAAACTAGTGTATGTATATCTATACATTAGACCATTGACATATAAAAACCCAAGACTCACAGTTTTGAATAAAAGTAGGGCTCAATACCGTCTCGCAAAAACTCCCCAATATACGTACGTGGTTATAGTTATGCGATAAACTTGATTTTGCAAATTCGGCCTTACCTGAATGATTCAAAGTTGTTTTTATAAGAATGCAAATTTTTTTTTTTTTAACGTGGGGAAATCCCTTATGGATACGCCACCCTCCCGGGGGAGAGGGTGGGTTATGTCCGAGTCGCACGGACTAAAACCTCACGGTGTACCGACAGACCGTTTTGTGGGGGCGGCAAGGGATCGTTCGAGCTAATCAATCTTGTAGAGCCCCCACGGTCCGGCCGGCGGAAGTTGACCGCCGGGCTCCTACCTATAGCGGGACAGACCGGGTACACACCGGCAGCCCCCCCTCGTCCGCCGGACCCGTGCAATGAGGAGATGGGCCCCCCGGCCCATCCCTTCAGGTCCAGCTACGGTGGCAGGAGGAGTTGGGCGAAGCGCCTTCTCCTCCTGCCTGTCCTCCTTTGGCGGAGACGGCCACTTTGAGGGTCTGCCTCGCGGGCCCTCTCCGCCTCCTCCTTCTGCGAGATGACCTCCTCGCAGAAGGAGGCCATCGCTCGCCAAGCCTGTTCGCTGCCGAGCATGGCCGAAACCACGCTCGGCAGCGATAAGTCCGTTCCCACGGCCGCCGCCAGGATGCGGCGCTGCTCCCCCCACGCAGCACACTCAGACAGCGTGTGCTGCGCGGTATCTTCCTCAGCGCCGCACTCGTGGCAGGCGGCCGTCGGCTCCCTGCGTGCGATCCGGTGCAGGTACCACCCGAAACAACCGTGTCCGGTGAGTACCTGCACCAGTCGGAACGTCAGGGAGCCCCACTCCCTGGCAGTCCACTCCCGCAGGACCGGGCGGACGGCGTCCACTGTGAACCGCCCGAATCGCTCGTCCGCCAGGTCCTGCTGCCACCTTTCGACGGCGTCCCCCCTGAGACGCCGTCTCTCCGCCTCTACCTCCCTGGGAGCCGGAGGCTCCCCCCTTCGTTTCCTCGCCGCCGTGAACTCGTACACGGCGGCGAGAACTCCTGCCTCCAGCTCCCAGGGCAGGGAGCCGGCGAGCGTGAAGGCCGCCGCCGAGGACACCGTCCGGTACGCCCGGATTGCCCTCAGTGCCACCGTGCGCTGCGCATTGCGGAGCGCACGCACGTTGGCGGCACCGAGGGCATCAGCCCAGACTGGTGCCCCGTAGGCGGCCATCGCCCGCACGACTCCCATGTAGAGTCGGCGGCACCCGGCGCCCGGCCCCCCCACGTTGGGGAGTAACCGGCCGAGTGCCGCCGCCGCCCCAGAAATTCGCGGTCCGAGCCCCGCAAAGTGGGGCTCGAACCGCCAGCGCCCGTCCAGGGTGAGGCCCAGATATTTCATCTGGGTCCCCACCCTGATCCGGGCTCCCTCCACCACAATGTGAGCCCCAGGAGGTGGCCCCCGCCGAGGCCCATGAAAGAGTAGGGCCTCGGTCTTCTCGAGGGCCACCCTGAGGCCCAACCTCCTGATGCGCCTGACCACGAGAGATGTGGCCATCGTGGCCAGGCGCTCCACCTCCCTCCATTCTCCCCCCCGGGCTACGACTAGGGTGTCGTCCGCGTAACAGATGAGGCGTGCTCCATATGGGAGCACGCCGCGGAGCACCCAGTCGTAGCCCATGTTCCACAGGAGCGGCCCCAAGGCCGACCCCTGTGGAACCCCTCGCCTTGTGGCCCGCCGCACCATACGCCCGTCGCCGTCTACGTAGGCGACCTCCCTATCTTCGAGGTACGCCTCCAGCACCCGCCGCAGGTAGGGGGGCACTCCGAAATATCGGAGCGCCTCCCGTATGACCCCATGCGGCAGGGTGTTGAAGGCGTTGGCGATGTCAAGGGACACCGCCAAAACCCTCTCCCCCTGGGAGGTCGCCTCTGCCGACAGCGACTTCAGGAGGCACAGGGCGTCCACCGTGGAACGCCCTGCCCGGAAGCCATACTGCGCGTCCGCCAGATTAGGCCCTACGCCCTCTAGGTGCTGGACGACCCGGGAGGAGATAATCCTCTCCAGCACCTTCCCGGCGTCGTCCAGCAGGACGAGGGGCCGATACGCGGACGCGCAGTCCGGAGGGCGGCCTGCCTTTTCCATAAGGCAGAGCCGCCCAAGCTTCCAGGGCTTCGGGAACTGCCCGACCGAAAGACACCGGTCGAACAGCTCCCGAAGCCACCCCCCTAATTGGCCCAAGGCGAGGCCGAGCACCCGACCCGGGACCCCATCAGGGCCGGGCGCTCTACGCCGGTTGAGGAGGCGCTCGACCGCCCTCCCCATCTCCTCCTCCGTTATCGGAGGGGGCGGCCCGTCGAGCACCTCCTCGACTGCCTCCCGAGGCGGAGGCATGGGAGGAGCCGGTAGCATCGGAGGGTCGGGGAATAATTCTCCCACGACCCTCGCAACCACCTCCGGCCGGAGGGTCTCCGTCGCCGGGGGCGCCCAGGATCGCAGCTTCTTGCGCACGATCCTGTACGGGCGCCCCCATGGATCCCCCTCCAGCGTCTGGAGCAGCTCCTCCCATGCTGCTTCTTTCGCCCGGCTGATGGCAGCCTGCAGGGTCTTCCTGCACTCCCTGTAGCTGCCATACAGCCGGGCCTCCGCCTCCGGGTCCCGGTGCCGGCGTCGGCGGCTGCGCCCGAACAGCCGCCGGGCCGCGGAGCAGGCCGCCCGGAGATCGGCGATCTCCGGCGACCACCAGTACACCGCCCGTTTGTCTGGGCGGTGTACGCTCCGCGGCATCGACGCGTCGCAGACCTCCGTGAGGGCTCCACGGAGGCGGGCTGCGGACGCGTCGACGTCAGCCCCTGTGGGAGGGGGCATGGCCCACGCCTGGACGATGGCCGCCTCTTCCGCTAATTCTCGGTTGAGGCGGCTCATCGCCCAGCAGGGGAACTTCGCGCCCCTCCGGGGGCGGGTGCCAATTCCGGCTTGGGAGGAGGAGACCTCGAACCTGATATATCGGTGGTCCGATAAGGTCTCCTCCTCCTCAAGCACCCTCCACCCCCGGACACGGCGTGCGACGGACGGGGTGGCGAACGAGACGTCCACCACCGACGTCCCGTTCCATCGCACGCACGTGGGGACGCTTCCCTGGTTGAGGAGGGACAGCCCTAATTCGGCTGCCCACTCCTCTACGGCCATGCCCCGCAGGTCCGTGACTGCCGCTCCCCAGGTCCTCGACTTAGCATTCAAGTCCCCCATGAGGACCACGGGAAGCGGCGACAGCCGTCTGACAGCTCCCTGCAGGGAGCCGAGATACGCCTCGAACTCCCACAGAGGCTTGTTAGGGGAGAAGTACGCCCCCACAATGGCGTACTCGCCCCAGACGGCCGTCACGAACCCGGCCCCGCTTTCCCTCGCCGCCAGGGACGAACCCCGACCCGCCACGATCGCCACGGAACCGTTCCGATCCCCAGCCCATTGCGGCTGGGAGGGTACGAAGTAAGGCTCCGTGGCGACTGCGAGCCCGATACACCACTGCGCCACTGACTGCACGAGTAAGTCCTGTGCAGCGGCGCAGTGGTTGAGGTTCGCCTGGAGGAAATTGCATATGGACCTATCCATTATTGGTCCATATCAACTTCCTCCCGCCTGGCGGCCACCGGCTTTGGGGTAGCTCCCACTGTGGGGAGGTCCCTACCCTTGGTGGTGGGAGGCCTGCAAGTGCGGCTCCCCATCACATGCCCCGAGGGCCTCCCCGCGTCCGCGCATACGGCGCAGCGGGCCACCTCCGCCTTACATTGGGCCGTTTTGTGGCCCGCCGCGCCACAACGGTAACACCCGTCCCCCCTGCTGGACGAGGAGGGGCACAAGGGGCGGGTGTGCCCCAAGCCCATGCATTTAAAGCAACGCATGGGCTTCTCGTCCAGCAGGTGGACGCGGACAACGCTCCACCCGACCAGGAGCTTGCCGGTCTCGACAAGCTCCCTGGCTGCCGCCGCGGGGAGCGTAATGTGGACCACACCAAGGCCCCCCCAATTCTTCTTAATTTCCCCGACCTTCAAGTCGGCCGCCTTGCAGCCGGCCTTCGCCGCCACGACCGTCTGAATCTCGAGGGAGGACACTGAATCGTCCAGCCCGACGATTCGGATGTCCGCCCTCTTGGTCGGCACGACGACCGTGGCGATATCGGCCAGCGCCGTTTCAAGCTTCCGGGCCAGTTCGGCGGCCTTCTCTTTGGTCTGCCCCGGGAGCTCAATTTTTCGGGCTCCCGTGGCCGTCTGCCGGACCCGGACTTCCCCAACGCCCATGTCCGGCAAGGCCACGGCTTCCCGCGCCTTTGTGAGGACCTCCCTGTATCCTATCCCCCTGCCGGCTGCGGCACCCTGCAGCGTCACAATAACCGCAGCCGATTTGGGGACGGATGGCAGCTTCTGCCCCGCCGGTCGTGGTGGGGCCACTGGAGCCGTCGGAGCTGTGGCTTTAGGCGCCACCGGGGCCTTGGCGGCCTTCTTTTTACGGCCCGCCACGACGGCCCAACTGGAGCCGGTAGCCCCCGCCGCAAGAGCCGGCAGTTCAGCCCAGTTCATCCCCAGAGGGGCGATCGGGACCTGGGGCACCGGTGCCGGCCTTTGGGGAACTACCGGTCTTGCAGGTGGAGCCCCTGCTCCACCCTTCCTCCTGTCAGCCGCCAAGGGAGGGCGGACGGGCACCTCCGGAGGGAGGCGACTCTCCAGGCTCTCCAGGCGTGCGTTCAGCATATTGCCGAACGACACCTGGAGAGAGCGCTCGAGGCGCGAGACCGCCCCGGCGAGCACCTCTTCCCACTGATGCGTGGGGGGCTCCGTCGGTGCCATTGCAGGTGCTGGAGGCGGAGGCATCTGCTTCTTAGCGCTCGCCTCCTGCTTCCAGGCCAAAACCTCCGCCTTGAGAACTTCGACGTGGCGGCGGAGGTTCTTCGTCTCTCTCTGGAGCTTCCTGACCTCCGCTGACTCCGTGCGGTCAGCAAGCGTCTCCACCACCTCCCGAAGGGTCTTAGCCGCGCCCTTCAATACTTTGATGCAGGGCCCATTCAGGTTTTGAGACTTTTTTACGTTCTCAATAATGGCCGTCACCTTTACTCCGGCCAGAGCCTTCAACGTGAAGACGTCCAGGTCATCCACGTCAATCGGGTCTCCCTCTGCCTCCGAGCTCACTGCTGATCCCGCCTTTGAATTGGCCTTGGAGCCAGCCTTGGAGCCAGCCGCTGAGGCAACGACCGAGCCGGTGTCAGATCCCGCCTCTGACTCCGCCGCGCTCAAACTGCCCGCCAAGGCCCGGTCAAATGACCCGTCAGCCTCCCCCATAATTCCTCGGCCACCACCGCGGCTACCCCCGCGCCTTCCACCCTTCCTGGCAGTCCCCCTCTGAGAGGTGTTAATTTTAGGAGCGCCCTGTCCCTCCGTTTCCGTGTCGGAGATGCAAATGACTTGAGACTATTTGAAATTAGTGCAAGCACTGTTACTTCACGTCGGTTTTCTATGAGAGGGTGGTACTACCCCGGGCGAGCCAACCCATTCATGCTGAAACTAGTAATAGCTTCAGTTTTGGTCTACCACCTAAAAAAATAAAATTAGAATGTTTCATTGTAATACAGAAGTTTCACTTTAATCGTGTGTCTTTACTACACATCCTTCTTTTTTTAATGAGATGGTTGTAATCAAATATGTCGACTGAGTTTATTTATACCTTCCAAAAGAAACTTTCAATCAATTACCTACGTAAAATGTAGACAGGAGACATAATAAAATTTATTTGATTAAAAATATAATGTTTTCATTCGTTGATAAAATTTATGTCACAAACAATGGCCTATTACGGTACAATGGAAATATCTTTACATTGTTGTGGAGGTCGGGTGTCGTGGTTGACGGTGGTGACAACAGGGCCGCGCCGCGCCGCACCGAGCAATCGAGACCGTTTGTTATTTTTTCCTTAATTTATTCACATTTTGTTTATGCCACATCGTTTATTTCGGAAGCAATAAAGTTTCCTATTTTCATAGAAGGGCTGGTTAAAGCTTTGCAGAACCCTGACTAATATTATAAATGCGTATGTGTTTGTTTGTTACGCTTTCACTTCTCACCCGACCATTATGTTATGTTGCATTACGTTGATTGGGTTACAGAAAAAGACAGAGTACCTTTTAGAGTCCCGTTGATCTAGAAGAACGTATTTTTTTCTAGGGATAGGTTAAACATACCTTTACGCTAGCGAAACCACAGGCAGGAACTAATTATTTAATAATGTGAATTCTGTAACTTAAATTAAATTTATAATATTACTAGCGACCCGTCCCGTGCAATGTAGATATCTATTTTAATGAAATACTGTTAAGGGGAGTTTTTTATCTACATGATATGTACAACATATATAACGTATTTAATCGGATAAGGAATAATAATGTTTTGTATAAAATTTTATAGCTTGGTAAATAACACATAATTATTTTTGTATAAAGATAAAAATGGTTACTGTGGATTATCCTTTAGAGATAAATATATATAATCATGGATTTTTATTTTGTTAATCTTTTTAAGATACACAATTTCGGAGTACATTAATTAGATCTATCTCGTAAGGTTTAGCCAGCGTTTGCGATTTAAGCGCACAAAAATATTTTTGTTACGACATCACATTACAAATCTTTAAATTTTTCGGCTTTTCTGTACTATAATATACTAGCGGGCCCGGTGGACATTGTCCTGCCTTGATAATAAAAAAAATCTTAAAAGTCAACCGCACCACCACCTACCGGGTCTAAACCATTCTCGGATCCACTGGAACACGCACACAAAATTTCATCAAAAGCGGTCCAGCCGTTTAGAAGGAGTTCAGTGACATACACACGTACAGAAGAAATTTATATATAAAGAAGATATGTATTATACATATACATTTTACTCTTGAATCACTCTATCTATTACTGAAAATTAATATTCGTTGAATAGTTTAAAAGATCTACGGGAACAGACAACGAATGCGACTTCATTTTATACTATGTAAAGAAGAATAGAATTATTATTAAGTAATGAATAAGTTATTGTAGTCAAAGCGTGATCGGCGGAATATTAATTCGATGTCCGAAGTTCAAGCCACCTTGTGTACCTACTTACTATTTTTTTTGGATTTGCCATACATTTATCAATTGCATTCGATAGCACTACCAAGTGACTGCGAATTTCTCAGCGTTTGAAATCGCTAATAAGTCGGGGGTTGAAGTAATAATGTCTGTACCTATTTTCGGAAAGAGGCATTTTGTCCAGCAGCCGGTCTCTTATAAGTTGGTATCATGTATACACATAAATAAAATGGATGTCTATTTGTAATGTCAAAATAGCAACTTAGTAAATGGATGCGAAAGTGTATACGGTACCTATAACAAAGGAACAATATTTAAAAAAGAATCCTTGTTCGTTCTGGTTTGTTTCTGATATGGTTAGACCGATTTTGGCGGAACCTTTAAGCAATTTAGGCTAATTTTACTTCAGAAATAAAATTGGGTTCCACGCATATATAATAGACTAAAGAAGCAGTGCCTTCCGGAACGCTTCTGGAGCGCGCGCAACTCACTCGCTCGTTTACTCCCAACAATTTTTTTTGGTAAAACCGGGCTTTCGAATTCCCTAGCAAAAGCTACTAGACAATGTTATAAAATATAGTATTTAAAAGAAGAAAGTACTTGAGAACAAACAGTAATTTATTGATCATTGTTCCCAGGTATACAAGTATATGCTCTTTATTATCTAGAGATACGGGTTGATTGCTAGTGCTCCGAAGAATCTCATGCATTGTATATTCTATTGCAAACCTGCGCACGTAGTAATATTTTAACGTCCATAAAATGAATATTTATGGGATTGTACCGCGAACTGCCAATCTGAGCACATACAAACCTGCGTAAACTTCTAAGGCTCCTCAGAGAGTCGCGTCTAAACGATTTTGCATAATTTAAATCTAAATATGCTGCAATTTATGTAAATATAGGCTTTTTGGCATTCTGCTAAGTATTTAATATATTTTCCAAGTTAACTCTTCATAAACATGTCTTTATTAAATTAATTAATGATTTATTTACGACACATTAGGTACCGTACGGTTAGAATATTGGTTAAAAATCTTAAAACATGGGATAATTCATTTGTATCCGAATGAAACGTAAAATAATTTACAAGGAATATAATTTCCAAGTCTAGTTTACTTTTAGACTACTGCATTCATCTACTTTTAGATTACGCAATATATATAAATTACGTTTCTTCGATAATAATAACATGATTTACATAAGAATATCATAGAAACTTTGCTGGGTTATTATGATTTATGTAGGCAGGGAGGAAAGTGTAGTTCTCTCTCGAACTTAAAACGATAGAGATACAAATATTGTAGTAGGTGGTAGAGCCACGGTGAAGTTATTACTGGTTTCAGCATGAATGGGTCAGCTTGCCCGGGTAGTACCACTCTCTCATAGAAAACCGACGTGAATGTGACGTGCTTGCATTGTTGCGTTTCGTTCGGTCACTGAGAGCGCCGGAGACCAACCTTCCCTTCCCTTCCCCTAACCCTTTCTCCCACCCTCCCCCCTCCCCCCAACACAGGCTGGCAACACACTTGCGACTCCTCTGGTGTTGCAAGTGTCTACGGACGGCGGTGATCGCTTAACATCAGGTGACCCACCTCTTCGTTTGCCTACTATGATATAAAAAAAAATAATTAGGTAACTAGATTATTAGGTAGACTCAGACGCTTACACATGAATGTGGAAGGGTTTTATTTTTTTACCTTATCAAATATAAATAGTTTAGAAAATTATGCGATACGAAATATATACAAGAGGTGTTGTGGTATGTATGCTCGGTATACATATATGTTTCAATAACTCATATAAGTATGAATATGTAGCTTACCTTAGCTCAGCTAGGTCG
Source organism: Antheraea pernyi (assembly GCA_015888305.1). Classification (NCBI taxonomy): domain Eukaryota; kingdom Metazoa; phylum Arthropoda; class Insecta; order Lepidoptera; family Saturniidae; genus Antheraea; species Antheraea pernyi. The sequence continues at coordinate 86,744 of MNPI01017417.1, forward strand.
CGAATTTCATGAGTCAGGCAACAGCCCAAGCCGAGATGTGCCCTGCACCCTTGAGCTAGTTGTCAAATAAAATCGGCTGAGTGCCTTAGGCGCTCGCCTTAGTAGTCCGGTGAAGCTGTTAAGACTTTGGTAAGTCAATAGCGTAGTCAGTAAAAAAAAGCAGATAGACTCAGAGACTCAGACTACATATTTATAAGACATTCCTAGTTTAGTCAATAAGTATCGATAAATATAATGTAATATATCATGATATATATCCCCTGGTATAATAAAGCCCTGATTTCTAACAATATAGTTTGTTTAATGAAGGATGTAAGAAGAAATTTATTTTCTTGAATTGTATATGTAATTTAATGTATACTATTGTAAATGGTAAACATCACTACATATTGTAAAATAAAGTTCTCCGCTGCGTCTGTCTGTCTGTCTGTTCGCGATAAACTCAAAAACTACTGCGCGGATTTTCATACGTTGTTCATTAATAGATAAAGTGGCTCTCGGGGAATACTTAGAAATATAATTTGTCAAGATTTTTTGTAAATTGCTTGAAGTATAACGATAAATATTTAAAGTGTCGGAAAAAGTCAAGCAGCCTGGAAGCTTTCGTCGAAAACGCTGACTAATCCCTATGAGATATTAAACTAGGTTCTGCTCGCAACTTCGTCCGTGTAGAATAATGACTTTGGGCGTTAGCTACAACAAGCAGTGAAAGCTCTCAAAAGGAAATAAACGATTTTGAAACATTCCTCATTAGTGCTCCGCGCCTATTGGTCTTAGCGTGATGATATATAGCCTATAGCTTTCCTCGATAAATGAGCTATCTAACATTATAAGAATTTTTCAAATCGGAGCGGAAACTTACATATTTCCATACAAACTTTCATCCCCTATTTCCTATTGCTATTTTCACCCTTGAGGGTAAAACTTTTACAAAATTTGAACGTCATATTTATTTATATCGAGTCAACAGACAAAAAAATTAATGTCAGGCTTTTATCTCTAACAATGACGATACTTCCATACAACTTTTCACCCCAACCCTTTCATCCCCTTTCAACACTTTTTTCTCATTAAAAAGTAGCCTATTTCACAGGCTCTAAACTATCTGTGTGTCAAATTTCATTTAAATTGGTTCAGTAGTTTTGGCGTGAAAACGAGACATACATAATTGCTTTCGCATTTATAATATTAGTAAGGATAATTGAGATAATAAACGACGCAGACGAAGTCGCAGCAATCAGCTAGTACTACATAAAATTGCATTTTCATTTAAAAACAATTGTATTTTGTTGACATTATATTAGAACTGATTTTACGAAGCGTTCTTTAAACTAAATTAAATTACTATAGAACTTTAAATTTCCGACCAAATTTGGAATGTAATTTATACACGGTGCAATTCGCTAAGCCGCTAAATCGTAACGGTGGTTATCCGCTGCGAGATGAGAATATCTCTAGCGGGCAGGCAACGCGCCGCTAGCCATTAAATCCTGACTGGGGCGGCTCTCTCTCCTCTTTCCACTCGATTTGCACAAAGGGGAGTGCACCCTACACCTCGTATGCAAATTATTTACAAAGTATGCGTGTAACGTATGCCTAAACTGGAATGTGTATTTGTTGAAACAAGGTGTAAAACAAATGGGATAGACATGCAACGTAAAGACGTGTTAACAGTCCATTTATGTATGTAATTTTTATAGATAAATAATTGTTAGAAGCCAGGTAAGTTATACTGAAAAACGTGGTAACGGTGTCAAAGAGTATCTTTGTTTGTATGCTGATTGATGTTGAAATGAAGTAAATACGTTTTATTTCAATATGTGGAATCCTACTGTTATACTATTCTATTATTCAAAACAAAACCTTACAATCGTATTTAATCAATGATATTATAACAAAAAAGCTGTAGCTGTTAACTTAATATTGACGGCTGCCCCGTCAATCAACCCGTATCTAAGCAACATATAACTATTTCTTTTTCACCACCGATATTGAGAATATGCCATCTTACTTCCGCATTTTATCTAAATCAGTGTGGCGTTACAATATTACTTTACGTATGTGTGCGTTATCGTGTCATTTGTTTTGTCAAGATATCATGTAGGTAACGTAGTTTTAGTTATAATATCATTGTGTTTAATAGTAAAGGAAATAGCGAGAAGTGTGGTTGACGCGTCTCGGGACGAGAATATTCAACGAATATATTGATTAGGGTATAAGTATATTACTATATACCGTGGTAATTAGGCCAGTCTTTTGGAAAAGTTTCCTTCAGGCGACAAATTGGATGGCATCTGTTAATTATAATTGTGACAATTATTTTCATTCTATTTTGATTCATTAGAGTACCTTATATATATTTCTCTGGTATAGTGTATTTCTGTTAAGTCAATATTTCACTTCACGTTAGCTAGCTATAGAAGTTTAAATAAGTATTCTTAAATTTTGGCACTTATTCGCATTACTAGTTAAAAATTAGCAAATTAAAGGAAATAAGCGTTGTACTAAGAAAAGAATATTTTTATACACGCATTCTACTCATAAATCAAGCACTTCCGACCGCCCTTTGAAATTCCGCGCCACGGTAATATACCGTGTCTGTGACAATACCAGTTGTTACTCGCTTGTTCTTCAATACACACGACAGTTATTAACTACAGCAGTCACTAATGCTCATGTAACTATAATTTTGCTAGTAATTCGGCTAGCTAATATAATATAATAATAGTAATATAGTTATAATTACCATTCTAACATTTCTCTGTAAAATTGTATATGTATAACTCTGTAAAATTGTATATGTATAAATAAATAAATAAATTAATTAATATAATACTTTTACGAGATAATACTATTAATTATATATTTTTTATATCATAGGAGGCAAAGAACAGGTGGGTCACCTGATATTAAGTGATCACCACCGTCCATAGATACCAGCAACACCAGAGGAGTCGCAAGTACGTTATCAGCCTGTGTTGGTGGGGAAGAGGGGATAGGGAAGGGGGAGGTGGGCCTCCGGCGCTTTCACTGACCGAACGAAACGCAACAATGCAAGCACTGTTACTTCATGTCGGTTTTCTGTGAGAGGGTGGTACTACCCCGAACGAGCTGACCCATTCATGCTGAAACCAGTTATAGCTTCAGCGTGGCTCTACCACCTATTAAACGTACGTAATTCTGTATCATTGCGTAATAATCTTTTTCCACTATAGTTTCTTAACGCTAATTTCGTTTACAACTTTTTTTTTTTCGAACTGTCTACGCTATTGACCAAGGAAGGTCTTAACAGCTTCACCGGACTACTAAGGCAAGCGCTTAAGGTACTCAGCCAATTTTATTTTGACAACTAGCTCAAGGGTGCGCGGCACACCTCGGCTTTGGCTGTTGCCTGATAAATGTATTTCGCGACCTATGTGAGCTAACCTAAGCTAAGCTAACTATTCATACATATATGAGTTGTTGAAACATATATGTGTACCAAGCATACATACCTCAATAACTCTTATTTCGTATCGGATAATATTCTAAACTATTTCAGTTTGATAAGGGAAAAATATAAAACCTTTCCACTTGCATGTGTAAGCATGTATGCGTGCACGTGTGTGGAGGTGATATGTGTAATGTTGTCGCAGTGATGTAAGATTTTGTGTCACTATATTTATTTCAGTTCGAAAAAAAAAAATTAAAGTGTCACTGTATCGCGCGAGCAGCGTACTCAAGGCCTCCACACCGAGAACGGACCTAGGCTTGAGCAGCTGCCGAGGGGGGCCTAATCTGGTTCGTTTACAACTGTAGAATTGGTTAAAAGCCTTTATGTAAGTAGTTCTGTTTCTAATATAGATAATTTATTCAACTTTCTTCTTGTTCAAAAAGTAGTTTTTAAATAGTATTTTGTTAACAAACTGTTATTAATGCTAGAATACGTATTGCATGCATATGCTTTATGGTTTCATAAATCATCCAAATAGACGTCCTATATTTATTTACATTTACCGTAAATAAAAAGTAATAAAACTTTGAAATTGTTATAGTTTTTTTTCCTAATCTTATTGTTTGTTGATACTTTCTTTGTTATACTATGTTATGATTGTAAATACTTTTTATCTGCGTCTTGATAATATTATGTTAATGTGCTTATTTCAATTTTCTGTATTTATGCTGTCAAACTTAACTTTAAAATTATAGATGATACTAGCTGACCCGTGCAACTTTGTCTGCACCAAATAGGTTATTACTGGTTCCAATTTTATTTCCAAACGCTAAAAATCTTAAAAAACTTAAAACCCTTTTGTAGCGTAACTTATCGGATTCAATTGTGACTCGAAACTATACTATATATATATATATTGGCAAGAAATATCTTCCCGATATCCACTGGGTTGCTCCTTTGACCCTCACCTCCACGCCCCATTTACTATATAATAAATATACCTTTCTAACAGTCAAATAATTTTCAAAATAATTGATCAGTTATCGAGTGGGATGAAAAATTATTAATCACTAAAATTACTATTAAAAAATAGGGGTTGGTGTTAGAGGGGTGAAAATTTAGGGTTGTTTATGTATTTTTTAATGCCTCATTATAACAATATATAAAATTTAAAAAAAATGTCCAAAAAATAAAAAAATAATGTTAGGGGTGGACAACCCTTATCACATAGGGGTATGAAATATAGATAGTAGCCGATTCTCAGACCTACTGAATATGCATATAAAATTTCATAAAAATCGGTCAAACCGTTTCAGAGGAGTATGGTTACTAACATTGTGACACGAGAATTTTATATATAAGATTAGTATTGTTTAGAGAAGGTTTGTAGGTGGTAGAGCTACGCTGAAGCTATTATTGGTTTCAGCATGAATGGGTTGGCTCGCTCGGGGTAGTTCCACGATCTCATAGAAAACCGACGTGAAGTAACAGTGCTTGCATTGTTGCATTTCGTTCGGTCAGTGAGAGCGCCGGAGGGTCACCTTCATTCCTCTCCCATCCCCTCTCCCCTCCCGCCCTTTCCCCCTGACACAGGCTGGCAACGCACTTTCGACTCACCTGGTGTTGTTAGGGTCTATGGACGGTGGTGATCACTTAATATCAGGTGCACTACCTGTTCGTTTGCCACCTATGACATAAAAAAAAGTATAGTTACCTATCCGAGCAGTGAAATTATACAACAAGATTACAATCAGCAATGAATGCTAACTATTTAAAGTAGTAATCGTCTTTATAAGAAAATTTGCTACGGGCTTACTGAAAAGGATTTTAGAAGCAATTCTCGCGGGCTAACCACATACGTCGTGTTCAGATATAAATTTCTGGAAGGTTGCTGCCAACGTGCCAGTGTTGTCCGATATTTTGTGCTCCCAAGACGACAATAATTTGTCGGTTTTTCGTAAAACGCTTCGTGTAATTTGGCCATATATCACCTTTAACTGTGATATCTGATTATATTTCTTAAGATTGTAACAATAACTCGACATTTATGAAAGTATTAAGCTACTTTTAAATATTCTCCAGACCGACGTTGTTTTATTTTCTCTAAGTTTCGATCTCAATGTCCTGTCGCCAGTGAATCACTTAACAAGTCAAGTGTTACTGTAATGGTTGCGATAGCAAAATAATAATCATAATCACTTCAGCCTGTAACACACCCGCTGAGGGATTATAGGTCTATTCTCGAAAGAAGGTATAAGCGTAATTACCATGCCAACCCACGACATGTTGGTGATTTGAAACTTAGAGAAATCAGAAGTTCTGTATTTACTACATATGGTGGTACTACAAGAACAGTTCTTTGGTGCAAGATTCCTCATCATGGGTTCCTTCAACATCTATCAATAAAGTTAAAAATGTTATTTAGTAAATGTACACCAATTTCTACAAAAAAGTTGGTGTTACCACTCGATCACCACGATTTTATACGACGTGTAACCATCACGACTACGAACAATGTAATAATCTTCACAAATACAGAAGTGGACAGTCCTAAGAGGTGGCACAATCACGTCTTATTATGACAAGTGTAGTAAGCAAAGATAAATTATTATGATTCGCAATGGATCCTACTTCTACGAGGTTTTATTCTGAACCCAGTACTTTAGCAGTGATGCGTGTTCATAATAACAGACAGACAGACAGACATTTGTAAAAATGATTTATATGTATTCTATTACTTATTCTTAGACACCTGCAACAATTTTTTTCAAGAAAATCGAAAAAGTTCAAAAACGTTAGATTTATGTTCTTATTATACGTATAGATTTTAAATATGTGAGTTTTTAAATTAAGAATACGATTTGGTTTGTAAAGAAAATGTATGTATTAAAATAAGTTAAAAGCAATACGACATAATGATTAAGCCCTTAACATATAGAAAATAGGTCTGAAGTTTATATAATGTGTACTCTTTGGTCTAGAGTTAACTCTATATCGATCCTCCTTGATAAACAGTTAGTGTTTAGTTTATCTTATCCCTTGCCTTTATGTAGCGATCTATTTAATTGTAACTGTAGCATGAACATCCCGTTGTTACATACTGATATCCCTTGTATTTAATAGAGGGCCCGCATAATCCGTTATGTTAGTTTAGTATGTGATAGCACCCTTTAAATCAGAGAGGTTTCTTGTGTATTTTATGCTTAGTTGATACTCGTGACGTCACCTGCGTCGATGCTTATAATAATCGTATTTTCTTAAAACTTTATTTATACTAATATCATATAAAGGTAAAGTTTGCGAGTATGTGATGTTGTAGAGGGTAATATAGACTAGATAGATTTACTAGACCGATTTTGAAAATTCATTTACTAATAGATAGCCACGTTATTTGTGAGTATCATAGGCTAACCCGAAAAATAAAAAAAAGACTTTTTTGTGGTAGTCGAATTTGCAAAGTAAGTCGGAGAAAAAACGTCCGAACGGAAACGTTTATTACGAACGCTGCCTGAACTATGAAAGATATATGATTGAGTTGCAAAGCTTGATAATACCTACAAAAAAGTCAAAGACAGCATATGTCTAACTTACATATTTAAGACACAAAAAGTAGTCTATACTAATATTATAAAGGGGTAAAGTTTGTGACGTTGTGAGTTTATGAATTTGTGACGTTGTGACATTGTGGCGTTGTAAGGGGTAATCTCAGGAACTACTGGTCCGATTTGAATGATTCTTTCAGTGTTGTATAGCTCATTCATCGAGAATGGTTATAGGCTATATATCATCACGCTAAGGCCAATAGGAGCGGAGCACAGATGAAAAATGTTTCAAAATCGAGATGTTTCTTTTTGAGAGCTTCTGCTGTTTGTCAGCGTTAGCCCAGAGAACTATTACTACGCGGACGAAGTCGCGGGCAGGGGCTATAATCTATATACTAATATTATAAAGAGGTAAAGTTTCTGACGTTGTAGGGGGTATTCTCAGGAACTACTAAATCGATTTTGAAAATTCTTTTACCAATAGAAAGTCATGTTATTTGTGAGTGTTATAGGCTTTATATCATCACGCTAAGGGTAATAGGAGCGGATCAACAATGAAAAATGTTTTAAAATCGGGGTATTATTTCCTTTTGAGAGCTTCCTCTGCGTCTTAGTCCAAAACAACGAAGTAGCGGGCAGAAGCTATTAATTAATTATATTATCTATAATCTATACTAATATTACAAAGAGGTAAAGTTTGTGAGGTTGTAGGGGGTAATATCTGGGGAAAACTGGTGAAAACCGCATAAAAATCCGTTCAGTAGTTTTTGAGTTTATCGCGAACAGACAGACAGACAGACGCGGCAGGGGACTTTATTTATACTATGTAATGATGTATATATATTATTCTAAAGCTCAAGCTAAATTCATATCATCTACATACAAAATTTAGGTCCACACTCGTGTCCGGCGACGTACAGATATACATTAAGTAGTAATTAAAATACAGATGTATAGTATACATATTTTTAGCCTGCAACAAATTTAGATGCCAACCTACATTTGTTAGGTAGCGCAAATATCATTTTTTTAATTTAATTTCGTTAATTTAATAAATTAGTTATTGTTCGCTTTTTAGTACCTTGCTGGTTTTTCATATCGAAGTCGGTATATTTCTTTTTGTAATTAAAAAAATAATAATAATTATAGTCTATTCATTTAAAATTGACTTTTTATACTGATAACACTAAAGTTCCTGAATGGTTACCAACAAAATACAAATCGGTTGAGAAAGAAAGGAGGAAGATGTACTTAACTATTGTTTGTATGTATATATAGATTTCAGTAATATCAATCACCTTGTACATCATATTTATAAATATTAATAATACTTGTTATGATTTACGGGAAACAAAAATAGCGAAATTAATAGCGAGAGAGTCCATTATCCTGCATTAAGCACTCAGCGAAGCAAATGGAACATAATGGATGGTCGCGTCCAGCACAGGCCCTTTTATGTTTCCTAATAAAAATGTCATTACTATCGAGTAAACATTGTCTTCCGACTTGATCTGATTTGTAAACATAATGGAAAAATATTACAGCCAGCATACAAGGTAAAATATTAATTAGGAACGTAACGTATTTGGAAATGTTTTGTGTAAACGTAATATTTAGAATCATAGCATATGTCGGCATAATATGGCAGTCGTTAAATTCATCCGAATAATAACACATTTGACATAATTCCTTTTTGGGGTATAATTAATATTTGGAAGGTTTATACGCTTTGTTGTTCGTATCACGTCATTTTGTATGGTATTTACTATAGGCCGTTCCGGCTAGGCACGGTCGCGCTAGCGAAAAAATGTTACAATGCAATACGATCATGTAACTTAATAAAATAGTAACTGTCCGTTTATCTGTAATTTCTGTATACATTTTTGGAGAATTATTGCCTACTCTTCTTCTGACTCATTGACTCACTTATTGAAGTGAAACTTCTTTAGGCGCATGAGGGTAAAATTTTTACAGATGTAACGTCACGCAAGTATGCAACGGAAGTGACGTCATTTGCAGTAAACGCAGATATTTCATCTTCTTTTTTTCTATTTTTTTATTATTATTATTATTATTTTTTTTTTCTATTTTTCTAAAGTTTTAGATTTGTATAAATATAAATAAGACTTATAAATTAGTTCGCCAAAGAAGTTTCACTTCTGACATGTGTACTTTGTACGCACGCACTTTTTTTTTTATAGAGACATTTGGATTAATCCAATTTTTTCTGTACGTTTTATCTTTTATACAAACCCCTTTACCGATAATTATATCTATGACAAAAAATAGTTATCCAAATAGGTGAAGCCGTTTTATTGTTGAAACACATCACGATTACAAGATAGATAAGGAAAGCATACATATAGTTCATTAAAAATGCCCAACAACAACAGCTCCATTCACTTACATTGCAGTAAGATTGAGTGATAATACAGCTCTGATTTTTAAAGGGGGATTCATAGCAAAGCACGAGCGTCTAGTTGATGGCTTAACAAAAATATTATATAACTAATATATTTATAATTATAACTTTCTTCTGTACATGTGTACGTCACTGAACTCCTCCTAAACGGCTGTGCCGATTTGATGAGATTTTGTGTGCATGTTCCAGTGTATTCGAGAATGGTGTAGATTCACAATTGGTCCCGGCAGGTGGCGCTGCGATCGGATAATAGGTTTTTTTATTATCAGGGTGGGACAATGTCCGCCGGGATCGCTGGTTTTATTATAAAATAATAACAACAAAAACATCAAATTAAATATACAGACGAGCTATAAACCAAACAAAAATACTACAAGGCAGGGTGATGTAAAAATTGAAAGTAAATTTACAAATGTGTCTGTCCAAATACCACTCACTATCCCGGCTGCACAGTGGGGTACCGTTAGCCTGAAAATACGTACCGGTGAGCAATATTAGACCACGCGAATACAGTGCAGTGCGAGCATAGTTAGATGAAGCTAAATTAAAAGTACACTTACTGAATTAGAACTACTCATAAAATTGTATTATATACTCATATTAGTATATGCCGGGGATACTATCGATTTTTTCAAAATTAGCGTACTTTTATTAATTTTTATTGTTAACACTTAAGTTAATGGTGGTAGAGCTACGCTGAAACTATTAATGGTTTCAGCATGAATGGGTCGGCTCGTCCGGGGTAGTACCACCCTCTCACAGAAACACCGACGTGAAGTAACAGTGCTTGCATTGTTGCGTTTCGTTCGGTCAGTGAGGCCGAGGAGGCCCACCTCCCCTCCCCTCTTCTGCTCTCCCTCTCCCACCCCTAATCCTTTCCCCCAAAAGGGTGGCAACGCACTTGCGACTCCTCTGGTGTTGTTAGTGTCCCTGGACGGTGGTGATCACTTAACAGCAGGTGACCTACCTGTTCGTTTGCCACTGATGCCATAAAAAAAAAAGTTAAGAGCTTACTTTTATCGACTGATGGTGAAGGAGAAATAACATGAGGAAACCTGCACCTGAGGAATGTTCTTGTAATATCAGCGTATGTGGGAAAAGATAGAATTGTGGATTTCTAAGAGTTTAAAATTGTGCAAAACACATCGTGGGCTAGCACGGTGATTATGCCCATACCTTCCTTTAGTAAAAAGCCTTTAGCCCTACAGTGGGTCTCGTACAGGCTGATGATTTTACTTTTATAAATTACGGACTACTTCTATAATAACCATAATTTCAACATTATGTTATCAGTTCAGAGATATTGTCATAATTTGATTGAAGAAGGCGTTACTTTGCGGAAATCCATCATTAAATATTATACTGAATGCTACTTTGCACTTCCGCCTGGAATTGATTGAACACTACTACGTCTAACTGCAGCGAAAAGCGAATCAATTCATCAATATATATATATATATATATATTATTAATTATACAATATATAATTAATATAAATATAATAATTATCAATAAATTATTTAGAATATGTTGCAGATTGACGTGTAATCACGACAATCGATTACACGTATTTCGCTCCTTTACGGAGCATTTTCAGATCGATGTTGACTCTTTCGATGCGAGCGGGCGATTAATTGATTCGCTTTATATTGCAGTTAGACGCAGTACAGTGTTCAATCAATTCCAGGCGGAAGTGCAAAGTGGCATCCACTATAATATTATATTGTCATTATAAAGTAATAGTCAGATTGAGGTAATTACCATTTATAATAGTTTTAATTACATACATTTGTGTGTTTTATCGATCTTAAACATTTCATTATTACAGCTCATTCATTGTCACCCTAATACAATGATATTCTTCCACCGCGTATTTTAATTTCAAAACGAATTAATGAAAATCTATTATAATAAAGTTAATACAAATAATTCGGTCAAACTTTTCGCTTTATCTTTTACGCCGAGCCGTAATGAGAAGCTACAATGGATGGAACTTTAATTACAGATGTAGACTGATGTTCCGTCATTTAATTAGTGGGCAGATATAAAATTCGGCAAAGGAAATTAAACGAAATGAAGTCTAGATGGACTGCGTATCGTAAAAATGGAAAGCTTTTACTTTCTATCATCTTTGACCCACTAAAGGATTATATATGTTACAGTTAATACCCGCGATTTGTTCGCGTAGAATTTAGGTAAAAACATGTTGTTCTATATATGCACGATGGATAATATTGAACACTGCTCCTTTAGTTTATTACATCTGCACACAACCTTATTTTTTTAAATTTATTATAAGTCTCCTAAGGTATATTATACTTTTATAGCCGTTTATTAAAAAGCTGTTACTTTCACGTCACAAACTGACACTTAAGTTTGATTTATTTGAATATTTTATTTACGTGTTGGAATAAGTGATTGATCAAGTCATTTTTGAGTTAATTGCCAATATATAAATAGATACAGAGATATATTAATACGCTATACTTGATTAGTGCTTTCATAATACACGTGACAAGTAACAAGATTTTGAAAAAAAGAAATGTAAAATCAAATTCAGATTTATTAATGCTGGTGATTGTCCAATGTTCGAAAGCCGACCGACTATAATTATTATTTTCTTAAGTTTCAACGTTATTGTGTGTATGTTTTTTTTTGTTTAAACCATTTCAATCCTTGCCTACAAATTCTTATAATTATGTTTTTTTTTTATTTCATAGATACTGACGAGCTTTTCGATTGATTGTTATCGATAAAAATAATTGGAAAACAGTAGTTTTCCTTTATATAGAAACATGAAAAAAGTATGAATGCTTATATATGCGATCACCAGTAAATTTTTAATTTTGTTCTTTTACGTCAACTGCGAATATGTATATATTCATTATTAGGCATTAAATTTCAATTTAATGAAATACATATAATATAGTGGATGATATGGAAAAAAGTAAGGGTTTTTAATTCTTTTAATTATAAGATTTAAGGTGATCAATATTTAAAAACCAAAAAAAAGGAAATCGTTTAAAAAAAAGATGCTGGACTGTTTCACCTTCGCCAATCTATACATAGATAGACAAAAATTTATCAATAAATAAATGTATAGTTAACGCGCGCGGAATCGCCTGCACAGTTTGTATATTATAATTATTTAAGTTTGGAATACGATTATATTTCACTCTTTTATCATAAAAAAAAAAAAAATAAACAGTGTCACACACAGCCACGGCCAGCGAAAATGGATAAATCAATACATATTACTTTTAAGGTTTACTTATGTTGAAACCTTTTTTTTATGTCTAAAGAAGGCAAACGAACAGGTGGTTCATCTGATTTTAAGTGATCACCACCATCTAAAGACACTAGTAACACCAGGGGAGTCTCAAGTGCGTTGCCAGCCTGTGTGTGGGGAGGAAAAGGGGGAGAGGAGGTGGGCTATTTACTTATTTTAGTTTATTAGAATATCTGCGCCGGTTATTATCTCAATAATATTTTTTGTGTAAATAGGAGAAAACATAAGCACCACACGGCTTGCCCCATTTCTCCAAGGCAAGAAAACATACAACGTTATACGCGCAGTTATGAGAATCGTAGTTTTTTTTAACTTTTATTCTTTTATATTAAATGAAGCTGTCAATACAGTTCCTTTTAGATAAGGACCAAGCATCTAAGAAGTAAAATCACAATAGTTTTGATCGAAATATATTCAGTAGTTTGGAATGATGCGCGCAAATCCGTAAAACTCTATCACTTTATCTATATAAATACCACTATAATAATTCATATGTTGATTTGGTGATAAAAAAAGTGTGTGTGTACTTATGTACACGCGTTAGAAGTTATACTTCTCTGGCGTAACAAGATAAAAAAAAATTAAAAAATGTTATCTTTCGCCTTATTCTACGTTTGTAGAAAAAAAAACAACTGTAACAATAGAAAAAAGGTTTTTAATACAT
>MNPI01017418.1:0-96798 GCA_015888305.1 Antheraea pernyi
GGCTCTAGCTGCTGGAACACACCAATAGGAGATTGGCGATAAATTTTCGACTTGAGAGTGTTCCATAACAATGATTTTCTTCACCGAATGACCTCCTTCAACTCAGTTGCAAGGATTCGAACTTGAGTCCCATCGACACAGTATCCGACACGCTGTCAACAATTTTTTTTTTAAATATCATAGGAGGCAAACGTACATGCGGGTCACCTGATGTTAAGTGATCACCTAACACCATGGGGAGTCGCTAATGCGTTGCCAGCTTGTGTTTCGGAGAGGGGGTGTGAGAAGGGAAGGGGAGGTGGGCCTCCGGCGCTCTCACTGATCATTGGGTGGTTGATGACCAAAAAGCACCCTCTTGTTATAGAATACGGAAGGAAAATTGATATGAGTGATTTACAAGCCGACTGGATGGTCAGGTTTCAAAAGAAGTAATGTATAAATCTTATTAAAATATCGCTTTTTTGTAAAGTATCTTTACATTTTGAGAAAAAACTGTTGCAAACAAGACACCCGTCTTGTAATAAGTAATACTAGTGGGCGCCCAGTGGTCGACATTCGACCATAGCTCATTGTTTTTTTTAAGTTTGAATTGTATTAGGGTTGATGGCATTGTTGAATGTAGAATGAAAACTGTAATTGGAACGTAAGTGTAAAATAATACATACAGTCGAGCTTAGCAACCTCCTTCACAACCTTTTTTGAAGTCATTTATTGACAGATATGTTGTGTAAAATTGAAGCAGTAGTGTGAGTAATGCAAATTTTAATTAATTTAATGTACTTTTCTAATGTATTTTATATAAAATAAATAGCTTTCTGCACTTCTCCTCCACAGTTTAACTATGCCAAATTTCACGTTGATACGTTCGCCCAATTCCGTTAAAAAGGGATACAAAGTTTAGACTTCACGTATTAATATATATGATAATACATTTCAATCATTTTTACTGTTTATCTATATATATCTATATATATGTCTATCAGTCTGTCTATCTGTTTGTCTATCTGTCCGTCTGTATATTTGTATCTTTGTTTGAACACGCATCACTGCTAAAGTACTACGTTCATGATAAAACCTCACATACAACAAATCAAAATTTATTGTAATTTTAAGAGAGATAAGTAAATGGGCTTAATACATTCAGATGATTTTATTAGTCACTGTTTTTTTTTCATTATGTTCTACGCGGACGGAGTCGCGGGCACAGCTTGTTATAAATATTTATTTAATACGAGTCTAAGCGCGCAAACCCTTCCTACTTCCTATACTTTTAAAATTGACAAATACAGCAGTAAGTCACTGCGGAATTATTTGCTGGAAGAGATTCCTAATCGTATCGAAATACACAAGCAAGAGGACCTCTTTACAAATCGCTTCTAGATGTAACTTTACTATGTATACTAATACTAAATATTGTAGTATTGTCTACAAGAGCAACTACTATGGCTAACTTCCTTCCGCGAAGCACGTGCATTCTTTATGACTCAACCACTGTTGAATGAACTTTTGAAACCTCTATTAGATTGTCTATATTTTAAGTAAAAATATTCTGCACCACGGCTCAGCGCACCAAATTGAGCGAGCTTGGAATTATACTGCTGTGAACCTAAATATCAGTGCTCTGCGCAAAATTAAATTATTTGGAGTTGCATATTTTGCATTTATGTGACTGAACTAGTTCCTTTCCTTTCTATAGTTAAGCATATTCTTTATCTTTGATTTCACGCTAAACTATCTATATACTCCATATATTCCGTAATTAAACCCACCGAAAATCGGGGCTAAGCAGATGCTAAATACGCGGCTTTACGATATAGATTCATCTCCAGCTTATATCTTTTAATAATAACAGGATCGATTGAAATTATAAATACTATCGTACAGCTTAAAGGACTAAAAGGATCTTCAGTATGAAATTCGAAGTCAAAAATACTTAAATCTCCTATTAGGTTCATGAAAGTCATAGTGTATACTGCGAGTGTGGTGACATCTTTAGTAACAATAACTGTCTACGCTAGAAAACCCCATAACAAATCAATCGACTTGTAACCACGGCCCGAGTATAATAAATAATAGATCAGTGTTAAATAAACGTTATTAATATTTATTTATCGTTTAATGGTTCCCTTGCGTTAATGTAAATTTCACATATCCCTCGGGAAAAGTGTTTTTGTCTGGATGAAGGGTACACTATGTCCTTTTCTGTACTCCTGGTAACGTATTTATAAAATGTCACGATGATCGGTTGAGTGGTTAAGGCATGGAAGCGTAACAAACAAACAAACTCACATTCGCATTTACTTAGGATTTACGAACACGATATTAGTGTCGTCCTCGATATAAAACTGGTGACGAAAGACCCGCTTTTAGAAAAAAAAATGTTCAACGGCAAAGAAGCGGGCAAAAAGCGGCGTGCGATCCTGCTCAGCACACTCAGTGACAGTTCATACAAGCTGGCAACGGATTTAACGGTTGTCAAAGGAGTTTCAAGAATTGCTATATGACCATATCAACAAGTTGTTTGATAGTCACTTCACTCTTAAAAGCTATGGATTGTCCGAGCGCTATATATTCTATTTGGCCCATCAACAACCTGGTGAAAAACCGACTCAACTGGCAGCCAGACTACGGGGATTAACGTCGAACTGTGGATTTCATGACGTCGAGGAGGTTCTGCGAGACAGATTTATAATGGGAACGTTACCTGGAAATGGTAACGAATTTCGAAAATGTCTGTCGAATTATCTCGAAAATGGTTGCCTCATGAAAGGTCATAAAGCTGTAATATCTGAAATATTGAGAGACAAAATTATGGCGGAACTACATAGACCACGTTTAGGAATCGTAAAGACCAAGGAGGAAGCTCGGTCAGGGTTTTGGTTTCCTGGTATAGATGTGGCACTAGAAACAATGAGAAATGCATGCGATGTGTGTGTACAGCTAAGATCATCATGATCAGCTACATCACCAACACGTAGTCTACTGGCACCCTGGCATTACCCACTTAAACTATTTTATAAGATTCATATCGATTTTCAGGGTCCTATCAATAATTGTACATATTTCGTGTAGTTGATGCCTATACGAAATGGGTTGAAGTATATGACATGGGTAATGCAACAGGTTCTTCATTTGTAATTGAAAAACTCTGTGAATTCATGTCGAGGTTCGAGTTACCATACACGGTTGTAAGCAATAATGGTACCGCATTTACATCTTTTCTTTTTAAACAATTTTGTAAGTCGAATGGCATTCTATATGTAGCATCTCCAGCTTTTCATCCATGTAGTACCGGTCAGGCCGAGAGCTACGTCAAAATCGTAAAAAAACGTATAAAAACATGCATGATAACTGATCAGGGTTTACGGGATATGAAGCTAAAACTTTTAAAAATATTTGTTTGATTACTGAAACTCGATACACACTATCTCGGGTTTCTCTCCATCACAATTGGTATTTAGTCAAAAACTCAGTTCGTACATAGATTTATTAAAATCAAAAAACTCCTCGCCATCGTCCACATCGTTAGCCAAGTGCGTAAAAGAAAAACAGTTTTTACAGTGTAAATTTTATAACGGACGTAATAGACAAAACTTTAATGTCGGAGACACGGTTTACTTTAAAAAATTCGGGAACAACGATAAATTTACATGGTTAAAAGATAAAATTATAAAAAAAATATGCAAGGTCATATATACAATCCATTCTGAAACCTATGGATACTGTGGTAGACATAAAATCAAATAATACCATGTAAGGCGCATTTAATAACAATTCAGAGGTACAACAACGGTCAGAACGGCTTACAAATCGAGATACCTGAACAGGATTCCCTACGAGAATCTCAATAAGCTGCAGAAGAGGAAGCATCATCAAGCTCAGAATCAGCCACGGAAACTACACTAATAAGTAATGAAAGGCTACGTAATCTTCCACTAGTGAACTACAAACAATTCTTTTAACTGGGGTCTCAGGGTTGAACACCGTTTTATTGGGGAAGAAATGTATTGTGTATGTATACATATGTAAATGCCGCGCCTAGCGCCAACGTTTTATATATTAAACGGTGTAAAATCATCCGTGCCATCTCGTCCTTGATATAACAATTATAGTACTTGCTTTGCGTAGATTAACCTAATTTTTACAATCTCCATACTATTAATTAGTGATTAATTAATGGTGGTAGAGCTACCAGAGCCACGCTGAAACTATTACTGGTTTCAGCATGAATGGGTCGGCTCGCCCGGGGTAGTACAGTACCACACTCTCATAGAAAATCGACGTGAAGTAACAGTGCTTGCACTGTTGCGTTTCGTTCGGTGAGAGAGAGCGCCGGAGGCCCACCTCCCCTCACCTATCCTCTCTCCTCTCCTTCTCCCTCCCCTAACCCTTCCCCCCAAGGGTGGCAACGCGCTTGTGACTCCTCTGGTGTTGTTAGTGTCTATGGACGGTAGTGATCACTTAACATCAGGTGACTCACCTGTACGTTTGTCACCCATGACAAAAAAAAACTATTCAAATAATTTAAAAAACCGATTAGTGATTTTTAATTATTTATAACTGTGGGTAATAATTTAATTCGAGTTACCTAAATCTTCTCCAAATTAAACTGATTGGTAAAAAATAGCGATGTATTTTTTTTATATTATTATGATGGGCTTTATATCCCATGCTTGAGAAATGATTGATTCTCCACACAAAATCCCACCTTTTTTCAGTTCCATAAAGTATCATATCCAGGATAAAAACTATCCTATCTCATTTTAAAGGACTCAAACTACGCCCTTACCAAACCATTTATATATTATTATATATTTATATACTTTCACATAATTATTTTTTTCAGATATTATCTACCGCTATACATTATCTTTGCGATTTTGTTCCCCGTATGGGTGCCAATACACTTCTTCGGTGAGATCTGGTGGAAGTCACTTTGGAGTATCTACTTCGTTCGGTATGTTCTCCAACTGAATGGAACTTGGCTTGTAAATAGCGCCGCGCACCTATACGGAACGCGACCCTATGATAAGTGAGTACATTTAAATAAATTATTTTAAAATATTCATATTTGATAACTAGTTGATACCCGCTTTACTAGGCATTAAATAAACTTTTAATTAAAAAAAATAAATGAAACCCAAAAAATAAGTCTAGATTTACGAAAAATTCCCCGTCGCATTGTCATCGTCCGATGCCGATACGTTCGATAGTTTTAACGTTATTGAACCAAAATTGACATATATTTTTTCATATTTTTTCAAAAAAATAATCACATTTTCTTTTGATTTATAAAAACGATTAACACTTGTCATTTATCAAAATCAAAAGCACAATTATCAGTCCAAATTTAAAAATTCGAGACGAAAAACGATATTATTTTCTAACAATTATCGGTCCAAATTTAATATTATATATTTTCTTTAGATATTTTTAAATTGTTTTCATAAATCAGAAGACAAAATTAAATTGGTACTTTTTTTTAAATATATTTTTGATGTTTCATTTTTGGCTTATTTTGAAAAAAAGCTAAAAAAATGTGATAACTCAAAAATGGTTGTATAATGCATATCGGAGTTAAAATTATCACAAATAGTCACCCTTATCACCTCCCAACGGAAATTGTTCGAATTACCAATAACCCTGTAGATAAAGATATTTGTTTGAGAAGGTAAAATTAAACTACTACTACCTTTATTCATCCTTATTTCCTTTTTTAGTTCTATTTAAGGGAATTTGATGAGTTTTATATAATATTTTTTACATCTTTCTGTATTTGTAAAACTAAACAATAATAATATTTTTTTTATTGTAACACGGCAAAATGACTGATCTATGCTTGATCGTAAGCACAGTACAATCTAAAAACAATGGCAACCACCGACTGACACAATATCCAACGCTGGTCGCTGCTGTTATGCCGGCCTGCGAAAAGCTGGATATGCACAGGCTGATCCCGAAACGCGACCCGCAGAAGCGAATCACTAGACGGGCTTTTTCGCCATATACATGGTGGATGCGACCCAGTCAGGCTGTAAAACCCTACCACCCCGCTTTCGCCACTGCCTCGTTCGTTGTTCAACAGGGTGCACCACGTGCAGGTGAGGTTGGCTTGGATGTCTCAAGGCTTATGATGTTATTCGACACCCCTTACACCCCTAAAACTATAGTAACGATATATTATATTAAATAAAATTATAGTAACGATCATAAATTAAAAGGTACAATGATATATTTATGTAATTAACATTGATGATAGCAATTGTAGAGTATTCTATATAACCTAACCCTCAATTGCATTGGTTCGGCGTGGGGCCGGCTGCAACGTTGGAGTGTCTCGGAGCATGCTCGCGTGAATTCCGAGGCACTGCCATAGTGCGGCGGACAATACATGGTGGAGTTTTTTTTAGTCGATTGGAGTCTACGACACTACCCATACTCCCCCGAACCTGTAGGTGCCCAATGTAGGATTTCTGTCCACGTTAAAAAAATTGGTATTCTATATACTTCCTTCACTTGCTCGACAATGCCCACGTATTCGTTTATATAATCCCAATCGTCTACACACGCCAGCTTTTTCACAGGAGATAGTGTATGTGCATACCGAATACGCTACAGTAATAAAACGTGAACACGTTATTTCATTTATCCCACAGAAATTTACAGCCAGTGGAGTCGTGGATTGTATCGCTAATAAGTTTAGGCGAAGGTTGGCACAACTACCATCACGTGTTCCCGTGGGATTACAAAGCCGCTGAATCCACATTCCTAAATACCACAGCAACTATCATCGACTTACTAGCAAAGATAGGTCTAGTATATGATTTGAGAACAGCATCGCCAGAAATGGTAAGATATATATAATGATTTCATTTTTATTTAATGATCGCCGTTAGAATTGTTGATTTCCAATTACTTTAAGATTGGTAATAATTTATCTATGACCCTGATTTCGAACACTGCATCGAGAAGGAAAAAGGACGTGATGATAACATAGCCTGTTATTAACACTGCCATAGTGCGGCGGACAATACATGGTGGAGTTTTTTTTAGTCGATTGGAGTCTACGACACTACCCATACTCCCCTGAACCTGTAGGTGCCCAATGTAGGATTTCTGTCCACGTTAAAAAAATTGGTATTCCATATGCTTCACTTATTCGACAATGCCCACGTATTGATTTATATAACACAATCGTCTACACACAACAGCTTTTTCACAGGAGTTACTGTATGTGCATACCGCATACGCTACAGTAATAAAACGTGAACTCGTTATTTCATTTATCCCACAGAAATTTACAGCCAGTGGAGTCGTGGATTGTATCGCTAATAAGTTTAGGCGAAGGTTGGCACAACTACCATCACGTGTTCCCGTGGGATTACAAAGCCGCTGAATCCACATTCCTAAATACCACAGCAACTATCATCGACTTACTAGCAAAGATAGGTCTAGTATATGATTTGAGAACAGCATCGCCAGAAATGGTAAGATATATATAATGATTTCATTTTTATTTAATGATCGCCGTTAGAATTGTTGATTTCCAATTACTTTAAGATTGGTAATAATTTATCTATGACCCTGATTTCGAACACTGCATCGAGAAGGAAAAAGGACGTGATGATAACATAGCCTGTTATTAAATTAGTTATTCATGTTAATATAATTTTTCAATACAATTTTAAAAGTCTGGCTGAATAAAGGTGTATTCTGTAAAATGCACCTGATTGCCAGTCTCCTTATACGCTTAGCATAGTACTACCTCAAATCACATTATACATCATTACATTGTATAAAACAAAGTCCCCTACCGCGTCTGTCTGTCTGTCTGTTCGCGATAAACTCAAAAACTACTGAATGGATTTTTAAGCGGTTTTCATCAGTGGATAAAGTGATTCATGAGGAACGTTGGTATAGTAGTATTGTATTAGTTGTTAAGGCGTAAAACCGTAACGAACGAATAAACTCTCATTTGTGTTTATGATATAAATAAGGATATACGTGTAGTTACATCAGCATATCATTTAAAGGCCTACACTCCAGTTACGCTATGAATATAGATATACAGAAGACAAATTTAGGTATAAATACATATTATATAACATCTATAACATCGAGATACCTTGCCAATTTGTACCAAGTTGTTGCCAACTTGCCAAACAGGCCAATTTTATATTGTTATAACGTGGGGTCCCAATCAAACAGTTTCCGCGTACGGCTATGCCCGCTGCGCACCAAAAGTTGTCCCTAGAACTCTTAATTTCCGTTCGAATTACAGTATTGCCAAGTTAGTCATCAATTGATGTTATATTGTACGCTTTGACGCCTTAATAACTAAACCAATCATTTTGCACACACGTTATCAAGTGTAAAAACACAGTATAGATCAGAACTATATTAACCCGAACGAAGCCGCGAGCCAAAATTAGTAATTAAGGAAAGAGAAACCATAAAAATATAAGAACATAAATTACAAAAAATAATGTGACCAATAACATAAGGCAGTTTCATATTTTTAATCAGGGATGCAAGAACTCAATTCTGTCAAACGTTACCTAGACTAATTAACAATGAATGTAATGTGTTATTAATAAATTGTACGAGCAGAGGACAAAAACCTAAGAAAATTCTGAAATACACGAACTAAATTTACCTCACACTATTTAATTAAACAATATTGTTATTCCAAGTAAAATGATTTTTTCTTATAACTTTTTCTTGTTCTTGTAGACTAATTATAAAAAAATATAAACTTATCACAATAATATATCAAATCAGGTCACGACTCAACATGGTAAAAAATTGAGTTCAAACGTTGGCATAACACTAAAGGAATCAATCTTAGAAAGACTCCTACTTGACTTTGATAGTCTATTATATTCGATATATAAGAGGGATAATGATGACTCAATGGTTTATTCTATTCGAGTACCCCGTTGATCGATGGAGGTTCGAATCCCTGAGAACGAACCAGCGGTAATGGTGAACGAAAGCATAGTGAGGAAACTATCATTATGGTAGGCACTTTCTAAGCACGCCTGATTAGCTACCACCTTTAAGCCGAAAATCTCTAACTAAGCACCTATAGATGAAATCTGGCAGCTGCCCTTGAGTGCTAGCTTTGTCGTGCTTACCACCTCGGATTACATCGCCATTTAATATCAGTTCAGTTTGTGGTTTTTTTTATTGTAGCACGGCAAAATGACTGATCTATGCTTGATGGTAAGCACAGTACAATCTAAAAACAATGGCAACCACCGAATGACACACTATTCATCGCCGGTCGCCGCTGTCATGCCGGCCTGCAAAAAGCTAGATATGTATAGGCTGATCCCGAAACGCGACCCACAGAAGCGAATCACTAAGACGGGCTTTTTCGCCATATACATGGTGGTTGCGACTCAGTCAGGCTGTAAAACCTTACCATCCCGTTTTCGCCATTGCCTCGTTCGTTATTCAGCAGGGTGCACCACGTGCAGGTGAGGTTGGCTTGGGTGTCTCAAGTCTTATGATGTTATTCGACACTCCTTACACCCCAAAAGACGCTAGAACCTATAAAGTATTAAAATAAGTAATAGATAAGATTCAAATTGTTTGTAAATATAAAACAGATTGCAAAGCGAGTTATACGGACAGGTGATGGCACACACTACACGGCTGGATCAGATATTACCAAGTTACAAGTCACCTCAATAGGACCACTCCATCCCCTCAATCCAACATATAGATCTACACTAAAGGACCCAGACTCCTGCCAGAGACCTGAGGGACTTCCACTCTATCACGAGTCTGATTATATTTCATAATTTGGCAACAACGGTATGAAATTTATCAATTTAAGAAATGTATTATGTATTAATTAAAAAAATGAGATGAAATCATTTAATTTCATATAACTTTAATACTATTAAGACTCTTCTTCTTTCTAGCATTTTCCCGGCCTAGTACCAGGGTCCGCTTTCTTGCTAAACTTCCTCCACTTTATCCGATCTTCGGCATCCTTCTGTATGAGGCTATTTGCCTTTAAGTCCGCCTTCACCGAGTCCAACCAGCGTTTTTTGGGCCTGCCGCGAGACCTTGGGTCTTGTAGAATGATGCTGAGGCGTCTATTTCCAACGTAGTCTGGAGGCCTGCGACTTATGTGGCTGTACCAGCGGAGTCGACTCTCCTGCAGCTTGTCTGCGATTTCACGGACTCCAAGGCTACCACGGATGTGTTCGTTTCGAATGCGATTGAATCGCGTAAACTTTAATAGTATTATGACTAAACATATAAAATAGGAAAATAAGACTTTTCACTATCCTTATTTTGTGAGAATTCATATCGAACTGGTGATTCATTGTTAATTATTATATTTGAAACCTTGAACATAACTACAAAATTAAAAAAAGTTTAAAATACAAATATTAGGTTTTTTTATTTCACTTCTTTTATAAATGTATGATAGAACAAAAAAGGAAAATGAAAAATATCACGTTGTTATTTATTATATCACAACTTGAATTATCTTCAATATAAATAAAAATCGATTTCGTAATGTATCAGCGCATCACTTTGGGTCGGCTGCATTTGTTTGGCTAATTCTTTTTTTGATGTACTTGAATTGTCAGGACAGTATTTGTATGAAGAAAAATGTTTGAAAAACAACACAGAAAGGTGAAACAATTGGGTTAACAAAATGTCCATTTAAAAAAATTGTCACAGAACTGATCCATTCATGTTCAATGGCCATTTAAAAAAAAATAACAATCCTTCTACTAGTCTTATAAATGAATGTACGTGTGTAATATTTCATTATACATTGTTCCAAGTAAATCGTTGTTGCCATAGGTAAAGTTTATAATATGCCAATCCAAATTGTTTAAGTTTTTATGTTAAGTGCTTTGAACACTTGCGTTGAAACAATAGTGCAATGTTAAAGTTTTTGTCTTTCATTTTATATTTTAAGATGTACAGAAACATGTAATTCAATTTGAAGTTTTCAATTCAACGTGAAGGGAAAACTGTGTACATCTTTTAAAAAGAATTGCGCGAACGGATGAACGTGAAATTTGACAAGGTTAAAGTTTATATAAAAATGCATATAGCTATTTTGTAAAAAAAAAAATATTTTTTAGTCATAGGTGGCAAACGAACAGGTGGGTCACAGGTTATGTTAAATGATCACCACCGTCCATAGACACTAACAACACCAGAGGAGCCGCAAGTGCGTTGCCACCTTTTGCATCAGAATCAAAATACATCAGAAATACATTAAATTAATTAAAATAAACATTACACGATCGTAGGTGGTAGAGCTACGCTGAAGCTATTACTGGTTTCAGCATAAATGGGTCGGCTCGCTCGGAGTAGTACCACCCGACCCACAGAAAACTGACGTGAAGTAACAGTGCTTGCATTGTTGCGTTTCGTTCAGTCAGTGAGAGCATCGTAGACCCACCTCCCCTCTCCTCCCTCCCTCTCCTCCTCCACACTCTCCCAAACACAAGATGTCTACACACTTGCAACTCCCCTTGGTTGCTAGTTTCTATGGACGGTGGTAATCACGTAACATCAGGTGACCCACCTGTTCGTTTGCATCCTATAATATAAAAAATAAATTTAAAACACAATACCCATTTTTATGTATTACATATTATTAAAAATATCTTATCCGCCAAATAAACAGATGTTTTGAGAACTGACTTCTTTGAGGATTTTTTGCCCTTAAGGACGCGCTCTCAATTTTTGGGAGTTCAATTTTCGCACCGAATCCTGCTAGACGCACATAGCTCACCCACAAAGACACAACAACTTGGGAATTATAGCGCACTTGAAACGACTTTGATACTTTTATAAAAAATATTACAATATTTTCTTATTATTTGTTCCACTTTTTGTTATATTTGGTGCTATAGTACCAGAATAAATTATAGTCTCTCAAGGTCATACTACGTCAAGAACAGTATAACTAAACCTAAATATGTATACGTAACAGACAGAAACATCGATTTTGTGCTCAAATATTTAGCCCCTTAATGCCCGATCAAGGTATCATATATCAACATTCGCAACATAGGAGCAACGTTTCAAATTTTTAAAGTTTGGTGAAGGCAGTATTTATGATAACTGAATATTAGTATAGGTCTATTACCTAGAAACTACCTAGAAACATCGAGTTTGCTCTCAAAGGCTTAGTGTCATGGTGTTGGCTAAATGTTTAATATCGTAAGGACCAGGTGAGAGTTATTTCGTTACGACGACGTTCGCTACGACGGATCACCAGTATAGGATAAAAGGTATTCATAACTACAGCCCGATGAAAATTACCGCAGTGAAAAAATTTGAAACGCTTGGATTCTCAAATTATAATTTTGTTTAATATTACTGTAGATAATTTAAAGACTTATGAAATACATTTATTATCGAATAAAACAAACATTTTATATTTATTCAGGTGTCATTAATCATTCACGTAATTTCCAAAATATCAGGCCCCCAAATTATTAATTACCTACTACGCAAATATACATATATTAAATATAAGAGTCAAAGTATTAATAAACTCAAGGTTCATACAATATTTTGTGGAAAAATAAAGAATTTCTTTCTTTACGAATTAATGTAGCTATAACGTTTTTGAAATATATATGATGTACAATTAGACGTTGTAATGCCACGCTGCATCTCGGAGAACAAAATTAATCTCAAATGGTGAAACCAATTAGCCGAATTTTAATACATTACTCGTATATCATTACATAGTATAAAACAAAGTCCTTTGCCACGTCTGTCTGTCGTTTCGCGATAAACTACTGAACGTATTTTCATGCCGTTTTCACGTAGATAAAGTGATTCATGAAGAAGGTTTTGGTATATAATTTGTCAAAGTTTTTTGATTGCCAGGACGGGACATTGACCGCCGTGCCTGCTAGTAATCCTATAATTTTATTAATCACTCAGTTTATAATTGAAATATCATGCGGCTGTAGTCGTGGGTACAGCTAGTATATAATATTTATGAAGTATTCATGTGTACATTGCGAGTGATGGAAATCAAAGATAGATTATTGCAAGATCTATGCAGTGAAAGTGATAAAAAAAACATTTGGAAGAGAGACTATAATAATTTGTGGTAATTTTCGGGAAAATTACCCGTATCCCAGATGGATTTCATGTAAAATTAATTGAAATTTGTGTCATGTGACGGGATAAATTTGCTTTTTTTCATAAAGTTACGTTTACTCAGAATATGAGTGATTTACCAAGTGAAATAGTATTAGTAGAATTCATGAGAAAAATTGGTAATAATGAAGCTTATAAGAAATACCTAAGCACTGAAAATCATGTTATTATCGAGGTATATGTAAATATTTTAGAAAACATATGATATGATACCTAGGTTATAGATTATGACAAAAGAACCCTAATAAAGTTCAAACTTAAGTATTAAATGAATTATGGTCGAATTTCGACCACTAGTCATCCATAACTAACATAACAAAATAAAAAACCTTCGGTTCTCTGGTGTTAAAAAATTTAAACACAATCGTACTGACTTTTTACCTGTGGAAACCCAACATGAGTTCCCTTCGAATTCTGGTAAACCAAGAGGGTTGTGTGAGAATTTTGCTTAACATAACCCAACGGTGTTCCTTCTTCACAGTTTATATTGATACAGTATCTTCTTTAACATTCTATCTGCTCAATGCTTTATCTGTGGTTTGAAGAACAAATACCAAGCTTTGGACGAACCGGTATAAGACGCATGTGGAAACCTACTCACCACGATACCATTATCTGCAAGGACTACCGACATACCACAGTAACTTGTAAACCAGTAAACCCAGAAACTTATACGTCAATCTAACGGAACTTCCTGTTTAGTTCATTCACTGCAGCACAGAAGTTAGACTGTGTTTTCTGTCCTTTTTAAACCATCTCGTATGTAAGATTTACTTGTTAGCAGTACGAGGTAATGAAGAAATACTGGCAATCGTTCTTGAGTATCATTAGCCGCTATGGTCCAGAGTGTAATATCATTGCGATAATGACATCCTGGGGCAAAGAGTCTCATGCCGTAAAGACGCCAAGGGTTTGCTACGAATTACCTAACACACAGCTGCAGCGGTGGTACCCAGTTGATGAGTCCCGAAACAAACGTATATCGACTGAAATCTAAAATAAACTAAATTATAATACCAGAGAGCTTTGGAAATACTTCAGCTCATCATGGCATGCGACAATATTTTTGTAAGATTTTATGGACTGACTTGGCAATAATAATTGTCTATCAGTGTAAAAGCAGTCATCGTTGGTGTTGGATTGCAGTGCAGTAAGTCTTTATGTACAGCGCATTATTTTCACCGAATACAAATAAAAAGTTTGATACTCTATATGTCCATCAATCGCCTCTTAAACTGACTCCTTATCGGTAAAAAAATCTAATCTTAAAATTTATCTTATCGGTATCTTAAAATTTGGGAAAAAATTGTAAGTTTAATAGTTACATAATTTGTTTTCAATTTTGAACATAAATCAAACTTCATTCAAAACGACTAAGCATGAAGAAGATTACGATCAAAGTGTGGCAAAACCTGTACAAGTTTCGAGTGTATAAAATTCAAACACCTATTTCTGCTGCAAGGCAGTTCTGTTTTGTTTTTTAGTTGGAAAATACCCGCCCGTCACGGAGTGCGGCAAACAGATTTTGTGCATCTGAATTCACAAGAAACTCCAGAATCTTTCCTATTCCTTATACCAAATCCTTAGCCTTCCATTTTTATATGAGACGGATTTTCTCACTCAGGTACTTTAACGAGATTTCCTCCATCCGAGTTCCAAGCCAGCCCATCTCAGAGTCACTCCAAATTATGTTTTTAACGAGGTTTTTTTTATGAACTGTTATTCCTTCTCAATATAGAAGGAGGTTGTTCCTTAAGTTAATAAGTAAGCCTCTCTAAGGGCAATTTTAGACAGAGTTGCAGTTAGTACAAAATAAGTGGTGTTACTCGCGTCCGCAGAAAGTATACCTCTCATTCCCTTGCTCGTGTTCCCTGGGTGGTGCTAAAGAGTAACAAATTTTTGGCCGTTTTTTTTTTCGAATCGACTACACTGATAATTTGGCAAGGCCTTTCCAGGTTCACCGGACTACTAAGGCGAGCGCTTAAGGCACTCAGCACACACTCACACGGCACACGTCGGCTTGGGCCGTTGTCGATACCGCGATAACCCAGCTACAATTGGAACTGTATGATTCACAAACGCTTACACGTATATGGAATGTGAAAATTAACTAAACTACTCGATTCAGTTCGAATAAGGGAAAAAATAAAACCCTTTCACCATATTTGTAATGCGTGCACGTAAGTGAGGTTATCTGACGTGTGTGCAAGTGATGTGAGTGTGTCACTGTATCGTGCTAGTAACAGCTCGAGGGCTCCACTCTGAGGGACGACCTAGAATCGAGATACTACCGGAAGAAATGCAATGTATGTGCAGGATCAAATAAGAGGCCCCCTTCACGACGGCCTCCAGGAGAATCTCGTGAGCGTGGGTGCAAGCACGCATGTTTAGAGATATCGGATCCAAGTGATACTTAAACGGCGCCGGCGCCGGAATCTAATTAGAGATAACAAGGTTACTACTTCTAGTGTCTGGTCGTTTTAGGGAATTGATATAAATACGCGAATTTATTATATTTATACTAAAAAGATTCATTTAGTCGCTGAGGCACGCGCGAGTCGTTTAGGAGACCTAGATTCGAATTATTATTGATCATCGCATTAAACGGGATGATTTCGGATATCTCGTCTACGAGTAGCAGTTGTGCGAACCAATCTATGCCGGATAGGGAAAAAGCGGATTCAGCCTGTGCAGGCTTAGCCGCCTGAGGTCGAGGATTGGGCTGGAACGTAGCATTAGGAGCCCACGGGGACTGAAGGTCGGTTCGGCGTGGGCGCGTGTGATGCCGGTGCACGAGAAGCGACAGGCGACAGGCATAGACTTTGAACCCAGGTAAATAATATCTTAATATTTTCTTTCTTTATCCATCTTGAAATTAAACAAATCAGTGTAATGATGTTCCGGAGCTTATAAAAGCCAGTTACGAATCATTCTTAATTTAGTTATATAGAAACGCTTAATCAAAAATGACGTTATTAAAGTCAATTACCGAGAGTAACATAACATCCGATAGCTTTAGTGAAACAAACATTTTAACAGATGAAACAAATATATCTAGAACTAAAATCAAAAGGATTGACACAGATTATACATATAAACACGAAATAGTGTGGAGAAATGTTATAATATTTTTGTCATTTCATATTATTGGTTTATCGGGAACTATTCTGATGTTTTGTGGATATTTTAAACCAGCGACCGTTCTATGGAGTGAGTACCTTTTAAGTAATTTTTTTATTACATATCCGTTACATTTTTAATAATCTATATTAACAAGTATGTATTACTGTTTGTATATTTTTTTACGTGGATACTTTTTTTTTTATTTTAAACATTTAACATGTTTTAAAAGACGTTACAATATGTTTGCCTGCCTGTCTGCTTGAATGTCAAAATTTAATTAAAAAATCATTTGATTGATTTTTAATTTTATACATAAGAAGGAAGTGTAAAGTAAAAGAATTGTCAAAAATAAGTATAAAAATCTTAAAAACAATATTAAATATAATTCTCAAATGATTCTGATAAAATATTTTACATGTGATATATGTTATACAAAGATTGATAGGCAAAAAAAAATATCAACGATAAATCATTAGATACGATATAATTACAGAAAAAATCGATACGTATAAAAAATTTAAGAACCTGTTGTTTATCCGGGTTGATTTCCGAAATAACTGAACCCATTTTGATAATACTTTCTATAAATGAGTCCTTATCACAGCGGCATCTGATATTTTTCTATCAAGGATAACCAGTATTGATACAATTTAATAGAGCTGAAAGCTGGTAAAAGGCTTGAAGACAAAATGTTCAAATTACAACAAGAAAATCAATGACAATTAATGCACTCGCGTGAACTATTAAAGTATAATATATACGTAATATATTTTAACACATACACTTCTAGTACTATGAATTTAACTAGTCAAAGAAAGATTATTCTGTAAAGTTTTAATTATTTCATATATTATTCTGTACACGTTGGAAAAAGAAGTATCACCAAAAACAATGAACATAAACAGGTACAAGACGTTTAATTCGTTAAAAGTATATCTATTGATCTTCGTTATGAATTTATTTTCCCACAAACGTACAAAACATTTTATTCAATACTAAAGGGCCCGGCGCCCTGATAATAAAAAGAAACCTTGACAAATTATATATCTAAACTCTCCTCACGAATCACTATATCTACTAGTAAAAACCGCGTTAAAATCCGTTGAGTAGTTTTTGAGTTTATTGCGAACAGACAGACAATCGTGGCAGAGGACTATGTTTTATAATACGACGAGTTTGTAATGATTTATCCTGGTTATTTTCTAAGTGGAAAATAACCGCGAAAGAGTGGAATACGCTGCCTGCGTCTGTTTTTCCTGAAGTGTATGATGAAGCAATCTTCAAAAGAAGAGTGAATGTGCATTTACTGTGTGAACGCGTTACATCCTAGGCCTCGTCCTCACTTTCCATCAGGTGTGACAGATGTCAAGCGTCACACAGTCTATTATAAAAAAAAAAGAAAAAGTTATTCTATATACTTGTAAAAACTTATTTTATATACAACCTCCACTCTGTGCGACTATTTGACGACATACTATTATGAGATCGACACTCGGAGATTTAAATTATCCGTATGTTGTATCTGATTTGGAAGAATTAATAATTATACTTTAACTAACTGGTACGAGATTGTAAGCGGATGAGTGTGACCACAATATGACAACGTTATTTGTACAACCAAAAGTTTTCGACATAATAATCGTAATTTTACTTTGTTTTGGTCTTAGCGGTTTTTTATGGATACATGAATGGAGAGGGTATTACCATTGGGGCACATCGATATTACGCAC
Organism: Antheraea pernyi; assembly: GCA_015888305.1. NCBI lineage: Eukaryota > Metazoa > Arthropoda > Insecta > Lepidoptera > Saturniidae > Antheraea > Antheraea pernyi. Next base: position 18,021 of record MNPI01017418.1, read on the forward strand.
ACAGATCGTTTAAAGCGAAGCCTTTGCTGAGAGCCATACTTATATTCATGCAAACAGCTGCTGGACAGGTGAGTCGACATGTTGTTTTGATTTAATTTTCAGTGTCCTTTTTTAGGATCGCTGGACATTGGTTGTGTAAAAATTACTTATAGGAGTTTAATGAAACTTTGCAGTTATATGGCTAATACGTCACAATAACGTTTATATTACAATTTATAGAGATAATGCTTAAATTAGCAATAATATAATGATAGGCGACAATTATGGTGTTGCGTTGCGTGGCGTTACCAGCCTGTGTTTATGGGAAGGGAGGGAGAAGGGAGAGGGAAGGGAAGGGGTTGGGAGAGGGGAGGGGAGGTGTTCCTTCAGCGTTCTCACTGACCGAACGAAACGCAACAATGGAAGCACTGTTACTTCACGTCGGTTTTCTTTGAGAGGGTGGTACTACCTCAGGCGAGCCGACCCATTCATGCTGAAAACAGTAGTAGCTTCAGCGTGGCTCTACCAACTATGTACGACCAGGTATCAAATTTCCTACAGTTACTCCACTATATCACTACAACTTATAGCCAAATATTTTGTGCAAATAGAATGATGTGTAAACATTAAATCACACTTTATGTTGCGTCGCATAAATTAACGCATGTTGAAATTACAAAACGTTGATAATTTAGATACTGTAATTTAGTTTATAATAGTTATTTATAATGGTTTTAATATATCTAAATAATAATTATGTTTGTCTGCTTAGAATTCGATGTTCGTGTGGGTTCGCGATCATCGTCTGCATCACCGTTACACAGACACTGATGCCGATCCACATAACGCAAAACGGGGCTTTTTCTTCAGTCATGTTGGTTGGTTGATGTCCAAAAAGCACCCGCTTGTTAAAGAATGCGGAAAGAAAATCGATATGAGTGACTTGCAAGCCGACTGGATGGTCAGGTTCCAGAAGAAGTAATGTATAACATTTTTCGAACTATTGAACTCTGTACAAATTACATATATTCATATAAGACGTATTTTAATACTAGAAGAGCGTAATAATCATTTGAATAAATAACATTAGATATAAGTCCCTTTAATCATATATCGCTTATTTATCATGTTAGCTTTTGCTTCTCGACTTCACTCTCGTAAATGTATGTATATCCCCTCGGGAGCAGTTCATTTTATCTGGGTGAAAAATAGAGTATGGTCCTTTTCTGTATCCCCGATAGAATCTATCCAAAATGTCATGATGATCGGATGCGTAATTAAGGCGGGAATGCATAATAAACAAACAAACTCACAGTCACATTTATAATATTACAATTTTACAACACTGTCATACTAACGACAATACTGCAGCCGACAACGCATCAGTCGACGCGTTTCTACGGCTTAATATAATCGTAAAGTGAAGCAAATTTTACGGGAAAACTGTTTACCTTTTGGATTCTCCTTTGGGTGTTATATTAAATTATCTCTCTCTAATTACTTCGTTTATTCTTATTTATATGTTTATTTTAGTTTATAATTTCTTAGTTGTGAGAAGAATTAGGTTATAATAGGACTAGTATATCTGTAGTGCTAAAAATCCCAAAAAAAAACCTTTGACCATGTCGAGTGCCGTATTTAAATGAATCATGTAAAAATAGTTAACTTGAAAATATTTAAGGAATTTAATTCTCAAGGGAATTTTCAACAGTCAAAGATGTGATTATTTTAAACGAAAAAAAATGTGATGTACTGAGGTGGCAAACACCATACCCATATATGCCGGGATATTTAACCTAAGTAGTGGACGGTATTTAATTAGGCCGATAAGATAATCGCTTAAAATGAATACTAAAAGTATTCCTTAATATTTGGGATAAAGGCTCTTCACCGCCATCGTGGCTGGTGTTAACCAAGCACCATCTTCTCAAATAAGGTACACCACAAATATTGAAACACCGATTCTATACCATGCCGGTATACGTATAGTGCAGAAGAGTGAATCCGAAAGTAAGTTAATCGGAGTGCAAATGACGGGCAAGCGACAGATCGTTTTTTTTTTTTTTTTTTTTCGAACTGACTACGCTATTGACCAAGCAAGGTCTTAACAGCTTCACCGGACTACTAAGGCGAGCGCTTAAGGCACTCAGCCGATTTTACTTTGACAACTAGCTCAAGGGTGCGCGGCACACCTCGGCTTTGGCTGTTGCCTGATACATGCAATTCGCGACCTATCTGAGCTAACCTAAGCTAAGCTAACTATTCATACATATATGAGTTGTTGAAACATATATGTGTACCAAGCATACATACCTCAACAACTCTTATATATATTTCGTATCGGATAATATTCTAAACTATTTCAGTTTGATAAGGGAAAAAAAAAAAACCCTTCCACCTGCATGTGTAAGCGTGTATGCGTGCACGTGTGTGGAGGTGATATGTGTAATGTTGTCGCAGTGATGTAAGATTTTGTGTCACTGTATCGCGCGAGCAGCGTACTCAAGGGCTCCACGCCGAGGGAACGGACCTAGGCTTGAGCTGCTGCCGAGGGGGGCCTAGTCTGGTGTGCGGGAGCGAAATTTACCCCCAGACCACGGCGGCGTGATCTGTGGTTACGCGGGCGTGGGCGTGAGCACGCTCTGTTTAGAGAGACAGGCTGGTACTGATCGTTCACTGCCGTTATTTCATCGGGAGGGTCGGTAAAAATATGTCGCGGACGTCTTTTACTACGCGCAGCGTTTGGTACGGGTTCGTATTTTGCGGCGGATACCACTAACGGACTGGGATGATTCGCGGCTTTTTCAAAATAACTAATCGTAAGTGATTTTACGTACGCCCAGATAGAAGGCATCTCTAGGTCCCTATGTAGATCAACTCTCCGGACGTACCACGGGGCACCGGTCACTTTACGTAAAACGCGGTTTTGAAGAACCTGCAACTTATGAAAATTATCTTTCGACATATGCGCAAAAACGGGACTGCTATATGTCATCACGGGACGAATACACGTCTTATACAAAGTGAGCTTGTGTCTGAGGGACATCTTACTCCTATGACAAAGCAACGGATGGAGGCGACCCAAAACCATAGCGGCTTTGTTTCGTACTCTATCTATATGTGACTCGAAATTTAAATGTTTATCTAATGTAACACCGAGATATTTGACCTCGTCGGCCCAAGGTATATCGGTTCCGTATAGCCTGATGGGCTCGAGGTTATTATTACGTCGTAAAGGATCGAAGAGTATCGCGGCGCTCTTATCAGGATTAACTTCTATGCGCCATCGACGAAACCATTCACCGAGTGTGCAAACGGCCTTTTCGATGCGCTTCCTAAGAAAGTCCGACCGCAAGCTGGAAGTGTAAATAACGGTATCATCAGCATAGCAACCTACCTCGACCCGTTTAGACCGAGGTAGGTCACTGATGAACAGATTGAAAAGCGAGGGCGCGAGTATGGAGCCCTGTGGCACACCTGAGCGTATCGGGTGGGGCAGGGATAGTTCCCCATCCACTCTAAAACGGAAAGTCCTATCAGTGAGAAAATCGTGGATAATATGTATTAACTTATCGGGTAAGTGATATTTACATAATTTATGGACGAGCCCTCCATGCCAGACCTTATCGAAGGCTTTGGCAACATCGAAAAAAACTGCAATTGTGCGTTTCGGTTTACGTTTCGGGTCGGCATTAAAATTAGAGAAAATGTACTCCGTGAGGCGGTGTACTTGATTCGTGCAAGAGTGTTCGGCACGAAATCCGAACTGCTCAGGTGGTATTAATTTTAAATCTGTAATCGAGACCTGGAGACGGTTCAGAAGGAGCCGCTCGTATAATTTACCTAATGTATCTAACAGGCTGATCGGGCGATAGCTATCGGGAAGCGTAGCTTTTTTGCCGGGCTTGTGTATGCCTATCACTACGGCCTTCTTCCAGGCGGCTGGAAAGTGGCCCTGGGACATGGCCGCATTGAAGATGCAGACCAATAGAGCTATGATATGGTCAGGAAGGAGTCTCAGCACCTCGTTCCTGATTCCATCCGGACCTGGGGACTTTCTAAGCTTGAGACGCTTTATGGCGGCTGAAACTTCATCAAAAGTTATCGAGGTTAGGGTATCCGCGGGTGGAGATGCGAGTGCATGCTCTACCGACGACTCGATCGATCCGATATGGACAGCATCAGTATTATCAGTGTTTGGCGAACACTGTTTCTCTAAACTCGCGGCTAGACATTCTGCTTTATCTATACTATCGAACGCGGGAGGCAACCCGGGGCCTCTGTCGAGAGGAGGCATCGGAGTGGCGAGATCTGATTTTAAAGTGCGCGTGAGTCTCCAGTACGACAGGTGAGACGGCCGGAGATCCTCCAGAAGCCTGTCCCACTTGTCGCCCCGAATCTCAGAGATACGAGTTTTAACTAATTTACGTAGTGAGCGTAATCGATCGCGGTTCTCTACAGACGGGTAAGCGTCGTGAGCTCGAGTCGCGGCGTTCTTTTCCGTGATCAACGCTTTCACGTCGTCAGGGAGTATAAAGCGGCGATCGTTCGCCGCTTGTACCTCTTTCGAGGTCTCTCTGACGGCGGTCTGAAGATAGTCGACCAGGGAATCGATAGCCGAATCCGCGTCGGCTCTAGACGTCAACACGTCTGGGATCCCGTCTAAAATGTCAGACGATGGATTTTCTTTAAAATAACGAGCTAAACTAACATAATCAGCCACCCTGACCGACGGAGGGGTGAAATCTGAATTGAAACCTAACTGTAATACGACCGGGCGGTGATCTGAATCAAGTTCGTGTACGACTTGTATGAGTCGTACCCGAAGCGTGATATTTTTTAAAAGAGCTATGTCTAAGACTGACGGGCGACAGTTGTCTTGATAGTGTGTGGGTTCCGGAGGGGCTATGACGTCAAATGCGAGGACCCTACCTAGTTTGTCGAGTATCCTCCCGTTACGAGAGGTTCTCGGACTATTCCAGATAACGTTCCCGCAGTTGAGGTCCCCCGCTATAATAACTGAATCTCCTAAGTTGAGCAGCGCTCGTAAATCTGTTTGTAACAACTCTTTGTTCGGCGAGAGGTACGCGGACACTAATACAATGGACGGATGACCGGTCATACCTAACGTACATACTGATACTTCCATATTGGTTAGAACGGGCGGATCTATCGGCATGCAATATAACGAACGCCTATAGTAAATTAAGGTGCCGCCCCCGCGGGTGACACGGTCATTTCTAACTATGTTGTAGTTCGCGATTCTGGGATTGCGCATTTTCGGTTTTAAAAGCGTCTCCTGGACGAGGAGAACGTCAATCTGTCTATCGCGTAAAAAGGCAGCTACTAAATCGCGCTGTGTCCTGACTATATCGAGTCCGGATTAATAGAGTTGTTTAAATTGAAACAAAAGACGAAAATAATACAAGAAATACGGCCGCGAGACAAGTAAATAAAATGTGTAAATAGACAACAAATAAATAAATAGATAATTAAATAAATAATTGAAAAGTAAATAAATATATAAAGAAATGACTGAAGGATTAAAGAAATACGTAAATAAATAGATAAATAACTAAGTAAACAATTAAGTATACCAAGAAATAAATAAGGCAATAAATAAATACAAAGGAAGGGTCTCACTCAATTCCAAGAAACAGAACGCAGGTGTGTCGGATCGGAACAATGAAAACGAACGCTCACGAAGTAATAACTGACGTCACTAAATCACGAGTATCGCGCAGCAAAGCGGACAACCATTCCCATTGACGGCCCGATCGGAACTCCCGCGACAGATCGTCTCCGATTTTGACATATATATAATGTTTGAAAAATAATTTAGACTACTCGTGAACCAAATTATCCTCACACAGTACCAGAAGTGGAACAACTAGTGGGCTCTGCGGACGTAGTAATAAAAAAAACCGTGACAAATTATATACCTCAACCTTCCTCATGAATCACTTTATCTACTGGTGAAAACTGCATAAAAATACGTACAATCGTTTTTGGGTTTATCGAGAACAGACAGACAGACGTGGCAGAGGATTTTGTTTTATAATATGTTGTGATTACAACCTACGCTAACATTTCCTCCGATTAATCCTTTTTCGTTTGTCAGTACACTTCTGAAGTTAATAATTCTAACTTTCTGCCACTTCCTATGAAACTCATTTCGATAAATGTAACCCATTACAACGTCATGAACTTTTACTACACTCTATATGTTTAATGGCGTCACAGGAAAGGGGGTTATAAACATTTCTTTAAATGAGTATTACTTCTGTAAAGATTAAAATTGTGTAATGGCCTCTGAATACAAAACAATAAATCTATCTATAATAATTCAATTGTGACTATCGTTAAAATAGGATTATATTTATTTTTCAGGTATTATTTACTGTTATACCTTATCTTTGCATTAATATTCCCCGTGTGGGTTCCAATATACTTCTTCGACGAAATTTGGTGGAAGTCTCTGTGGAATGCCTACTTCGTTCGGTATATTATTCAGCTGAATATAACTTGGCTAGTTAATAGTGCCGCTCACCGTTATGGTACGCGTCCCTATGACAAGTAAGTGCATATAAATAAGTTTAAAACTCATTTAATATTATTTAAATGGAAAGATTAATTAAAGGCATTTCTGTATTTCCAAAAGTTAGCAAGCTAGTAAAAGTTGAATATATTTCATTGAATAAACCGGAGAAGTCATATAATTCTGGTTTCTGGATGATCAACAGCTTGGTTTCACATAATCAGCTACTGACACTAATGCAGCGCTACTAAGTTTAAGTAATGCAGGCCTGGGATAGATCGCAGGATACATGTTGCACTTTAGTGTTTTGTGATCTGTCTAAGGCCTTTGACTGACTTGAACATGGTACGTTTATTCTGAAATTATAATACTACTAGCGGGCACGGTAGACGTTGTCCCGCCCTGATTATTAAAAAAAACCCTCGACAAATTCCACACCAAAACGTTCCTCATGAATCACTTTATCCTCTGGTGAAGACCGCTTAAAAATGTATTCATTAGTTTTTTAGTTTATCGTGAACAGACAGACAGACAGACGCGGGTGGGGACTTTGTTTTATACTATTATAATAATAATAATATAATACTATGATGTTTATGAAGCTTCTCTACCGTCTGGTCTCCTATGTAAAAGATGGCTGTCACAAAGTTAGTATATACGGGACAACATCTCCGGGATCGTTGACCCGAATTGCCCTGCCCAAAATAATAATTAGAGACTAAAAGAGATCACTACAATTCGAACTAATTAAAACTACATAAAATAGTCGATACATATGATTGCGTATTCCTCTGTGGCCTCCTCCTGAGAATCAGATACGTTTTATTTCTTTTTTTTAAATATAGGAAGAAATGTGGCTGTGTTTATGTTTTTCTTTTAATCATTATACATCAAAATTGTTTGCTGAATATTTGCTTTTAGACGCCTCTTGGGTCTTATAATTATTTCATATATAGAGAAAATCAGAACATCTGTACACGACAGTGATATATACCTACGCATTACGTGGTATATATAAAAATATCTACTCCAGCTCCACAAAATATCGGAATCCGATTGTATGAACTAAGCGCAGCCCGCGTTTCCTCTTAAACTAACCTAACCTAACCATGCAGTCTGATCACAAAACGTATACCGATTTATTTATGAATAATAATGAAATTTAACTTTTATGACGATAGCAAAATGTAAAAACAATATTTTATTAATTCCACAGAAATTTACAGCCAGTCGAATCGTGGATTGTATCGTTCTTTACTTTAGGTGAAGGTTGGCATAACTACCATCACGTGTTCCCGTGGGATTACAAAGCCGCTGAATTTACATTCCTTAATACGACAGCGAGTATCATCAACTTACTAGCAAAGACAGGTCTAGTGTATGATCTCAGAACAGCTTCACCGGAGATGGTAAGATATTTTAATATAAATTAGACTGTTATCATTGAATTCAAGTTATGATAATATTATTTTTATAATTTCCTTTAATATTGCTTAAATGTGATGATGATTCCTGGGTAACGTATTAAGTCATCGCATCGATCCACATAAGTTCATACCTTACAATGAGTTTGAGGTTATGATTATAGAAGATATTCTGAAGCCCGCTTAGCTACCATCATCCTGCTGAAACCATACCATCACCTATCGTTAGACACGAATGGGTACCGGGCGTCTAGAGTAAGTGCCGTATCGAAAAAAAAAATATTTTTATAATACACTGTGCGACGCATGACCTCAGTGACACCTGATGTAAAGTGAGGACGAAGCCTAGGATATAACGCGTTCACGCAGTAAATGCACATTCACTCTTCTTTTGAAGATTGATACATCATATGCTTCAGGAAAAACAGACGCAGGCAGCGCATTCCACTCCCTCGCGGTTCGCATAATAAATGACGAAGCGAAGCACTTCGTCCGGATGAAGGGTATGTCAATCGCGAATGAATGGAGTTCTGTACGGCGTCTGATAGTCCTGAAATGAAATGGAGTCGGTGGTATTAGTTGGTGCAGATCTTGTGCACATTCCCCAAAGTGTAGCCGATAAAATACCACAAGACAAGCGACTCTACGTCGATGTTCAAGTGGTTGCAGTTTGGCTGTTATATCCACCGTAACTATATGGATCCACGAAACGCTACGTACCAAACAGTCCACAACTGCGCCATTATCGCTTCAAATACCATCTTAAATCATATGGTCACTTAAGATCACATGATATTATCGACACACGCTAAACAGAATGACAGAAAACTTTATTTTTTATTAAAATGAGTCTACTCTTATTTTGTGATGTTTATAATAAAAATACAAGAGAGAGCAACTCTGTTAAACACGTTAACAAGGACAAATAAGTAGAATTACCCAAATCTTTCTTCTATATTTTATATTTGGCAATATCTTCTAGTAGATTATTACTGCCATTGTAGAGTAGGTAATTATATAAAAAGTTTATTGCGATCATTTTAATGACCTAACAAGATGTTGGTCGTCCTGTTAGAACTTTTAAGCAGTTTTTATGTCAAATCAGAATCCATGTTCCGTGATATTATTTCCCATCCAACATTCATCCATACTTGTGCACAATAACCTAACTATATTACGTAAACCACCACCAGTAATACAAAATATAGTACCAAATAACACAAGATTATGAATAAAATATAAAATTCACTACACGACATTCCAAGATCTCGCCAAAAACTCGATTACCCAAAGCAAAGATTGAAATCGGTGCGATCTATCAAATGCAGTAACTATTAGATATAATCGTAATACTTTATTACGAACCTACATGTCATTTCATATTGCACCATACTAATAAATAAGAGTTCATAGTCTCTTTTCGCCTTAAATTCTAATAATAATGGGCCATCAATTAAAGCGTACATTTGGTAGTACTACTAACCAACCAATTCTAAAGTTTAAAAACAAGCAAAAAGAAATTAGGAAATTCATAAAATACCCATTATAATACTGGATTACGACCATTATATATCAAGTTTAAGAAAAGGTTCTAGTGTATATATCATCAACCAGATCGTTACCTGCAAATAAATAGGATTTAACACGATGCAGTGACACTATTTTGGTTTCTAACATTTAAGTATGATTTTTAGGTTTTTTTTTCATGTCAAAACTGGCAAACGAACTTGTAGGTCACCTGATGTTAAGTCATCACCACCGTCCATAGACACTAAGGGGGAGCCGAAAGTGCGTTGCTAGCCTGTGTTTGGGGGAAAGGGAGTGAGGGGGAAGAGGAGAGGGGAAGGCAGGTGGACTTTTGGCGCTCTCACTGACCGAACGAAACGCAACAATGCAAGCACTGTTACTTCACGTCGGTTTTCTATAAGAGGGTGGTACTACCACGGGCGAGCTTTACCACTTTTAAATTATTAAGTATTTTATTTTTCTTTATTACTTTAATTTGCTTTAGATACTTTGATAAACAAGATTGATAAGATTTAAAATGTTCCTATATATAAAACAGGTTGCGAAGCGAGTCATACGGACAGGTGACGGCACACACTACACAGCTGGGCCAGAAATCACTAAGTTAAACGTTACCTCAGAAAGACCGCTCCATCCTGATAGTTCAACTAATGAATATGCATTAGAGGATCCTAACTGCTGTTTGAAACCTGACGATTTATCACGAACAAAATTACATTTCTTTTAATAATGATGGTACAGAAAATTCTCGAGGATAATTACAAAATTCGGTCATGGTAATTTATTTAGGTTTACGTAATGTTGAATTTAACCAATATGTTAAATGCCTGTTAATAACGGTTGATAAACGAAAATAAAGAGATTAAAAGATGTCTATATTTATTAGAAAAACGTTTTACGCTACGTTTGACAAGGTAGGGAGATGGACTTTGAAAATCGATACAATCCTCATAAATCGACACTTGATTTACAAGTCCCAAGCATTGTCACAGACTCTTAGAATTTGAACACGATGGTATCTAATATCTGTACGATGTATCCACAAAATACTAAGACCTTTGAATCTCTTTCGTATTCATAATATTTCCTAGGTTATTGGATAAGTAGGTATACGTGAGAATAAATATATACTTTGGTATGTGTAATTTATTGTTGTCATACATACTTCATATATCACATATACTACGTCCCTATAAATTTAGGAATCTTTATTAATTATACTATATTTCATTTAATTTCAATCACGTCAATACTACTGAACCTTGCGACATACGATTATGACCATTCGACGCAGAATTTTTCGTGGATGGTTCTAGGTTACTTAGTTTTTGCATTCCATTAAACTTTTGTCATTTTTTTTATTAGAAGCTTATTTTAATGATCTGATGATGATTTAATGACGCTCCCCCGCGTCATTGTCATGTAGCAGCTAGTATAAATATATAAAGTAAATAATTTATCACTATCCAATATTTTGCTTGGCTATCTAAACCTCTATAGGTTATTGTCCAAAAGTCTAATAACTAGCTCTTCGATTGTAAATAAACTTTTTAATATGATTATAAAGAAGCAAATTAATATATAAATATTCACTAAAGTCGTAACATGTGCATCATGTGCATGTGCACAGTGTATATTATTAAAACTTTTCTACTTGTCAACAATTTTGTATTTATTTAAATCAGGATCATAATAACATTTAATTCCTTAACGAGTTGCTAAAAAATAATCAGGAATATAATCATTCCATCTTTACGTTACTCTTATTCATTATAATTATGCTTCAAATAACAACCATTGTTTACGAAATCCCCAAGGAATGTAATTAATTACCTATTGTCATATTTTTAATCAGCGACATATAGGCATTAGTGTATTTGAAGAAACCTTGAAAAATGTGTTTACTTCTAATATTTTAATATAATATCTTATTATTATTCTATATATATCTTAAAATTTTAATATATATTTTAATAATTAAAATGTGATTTTACTGATATGAGTGACTGTTGATCATCATGCAATCGGAATGGTTATTACCATCTAAAGTAATTACGCAACATGAATGATAAAAATTTATTTCCGAGCAAAACTGGATGCACATGAAATTAAATACATTATTTTATTATTTATATAGACAATAAATATTATATTTTATAACGATTATGTTAATAAAAACATATTTATAATTTGCGAATTATTCTTTAAATATCTTCACAGTGTTCCAAAACCCTTTAAAATTTTCAGAAATATAGACAATATTCAAGAAATATTAGACATAAAGTACAAAAGAAAGCATCGTGTATATAATAATAATAATAGAAATAGACCGTAAGATTCGCACTACTAGGTTCTCTTCGAGGAAAGGTACGGCCATAAATACCAGCTTGCCTATAATATTTGGTTATTTAAAACTCCCGTGAAATCTACAGTCCTCTTTCTATGTATATAAGTTTTTCTTTAGCATATACCTATTCTTTTTTACATTATACGTACGAAAATATAATTAGCAGTAGTGATGGAAAAATTGTTACTAACAAACAATTACCTAAAAATAATCAGACGTTAGCATCGTTCACATACTGATGGCTTGAATGGCGCTTGGATTTTAAATATAATTACATATAATAAAACAAAGTCTCTGCGACATCTGTCTGTTCGCGATAAGCTCAAAAACGACTGAACGGATTTTCTTGCGGCTTTCACCAATAGATACAGTGAGGCTAGGTTTTTTTATTATCAGGGTGGGACAACGTATTGCTAATCTATACATATATTAAAAAGCCAACGGGACGAAATCTGTACATTAAATATTTAAAAGAAAAAATACTCTGGGGGGGCTTAGAATCTATGATAGAACACATTTCCATTGTATTAAAAAACATTTTTTTGTCTGTCTGTCGTTTGTACGAGTTTCACGCAAAAACTACTAGACGGATTTTGGATTTTATTGGTAATAGTTTATACACCGGTATAATATTTAGGACATGTTTTACATATATATTACATCCGTAATACGGATTCCGCATATATGTTTATCTTTCTTATAAGAAAACACAAAACAGAAGAAATTTACGCAAGAACGGCTGGACGGATTTTCTCTAAATTTAGTATGATAATGATCTATTCACTGATATAGGACACGTTATGCATATCTAGGAGCTTCGGGCTCACTACTATAAGAGTCTAGACTGACACGGTCAGCGTAATAATAGTACTTGGAGTGCGTAAAATAGACTGTTTATTTATATGACCATATAAGGTGTTTATACGGACACGCGATATTTTATTTCTTTGTTCAATTGTTTGAACGACATTCTATTTACAATATATACAAAAGTTTCAGCTAATCTGCCAAAGAGGGTATATGAAAGAGGAGATATCACCACTACTAGGTTGGTTTACTTCGTCTACTTCCATAGCTCAATTGGGTATCTATTGGGTAACTTTGCGCTCTCGACACATTAATGATAATTTAATGTATGTCCGCAAAAACTTTAAAAAGCTGAATGTAATAAAGAACCGACATAACTTAAACACTAGGAAGAAATTGTTGTGAAACAATGTAAGCATAATCGTAAGGACTTGGAAACCCAATATGAGTTCTCTCCCAATTCTAGTAGAGCAAGAGGGCTATTTTTACTTTTTTCCCCCTTTTTATACAGAATATAACCCTAAGGTGCTTTTCTTCATATTTTGTTCTGAAACAATAACTTCTTTAGCATTCTATCTGCTCAATCACTTCTTTGTGTTTTCAATTTCATATATCAAACCGTTGTGAGCATCATGAAAGCTATGCGCCACGATACTATATCAAACCGTTGTGACACGCATGTGGAAAGCTATGCGCCACGATACCAGCATAACATTGACTGCAAGTACTACCGACATACCCCAGTAACTTGTAAACCAGTAAACACAGAATCTTATAGGTCTTGATTGGGACTGACTGGTCCGGGGAGCTTGACTGTGCTTTCTTTCTTTTTTAAATCATCTCATATGTTTCTCTCAATTTACTTGTTAGCAGTACGAGGTAATGAAGTTTCACCAGCACCCATTCTTGATTATCGTTAGCCGCAATGGTTCAGAGTGTGATATCATTGCGATAATGACATCCTTTTTTTTTATTAACTTGGGGAAATCCATTATGGATACCCACCTTCCCGGGGGAGAAAATGGGTTATGTCCGACTCGCAACCCCACGCTGTACCTTCCGTCACATGGTACAGGCGGTCAGGGATTGGTCCTGCTAAATACTTAACTGAGAATCGCCCCTGCGGCAGCCTGGCAAGGTGGTCGCCAGGCTCCGACAAGCTGGGTACACATCCAGCCACCTCCTCTCATCAGCCGCACCTATGTAATTAGGAGATGGGTCCCCCGGCCCATCCCCTCAGGCTCGGCTACGGTAGCGGAAGGAGTCGGGCGTGCCGCCTCCCCCTTCTTCCGGCCCTCCTTTGGTGGAGAGGAATGCTTAGTCCTTAGGGTCCTCCTCGCGGGACTTTCCGTCGACTCCTTCTGCGAGATGACTTCCTCGCATTACACAATCCAACCATATGACTACAATATTCCAAACATCTTCGATGCTGAGCATGGTCGAGACTACACTCGACAGCGAGAGATCCTCTCCTACCACTGCAGCCAGAGTACGGCGCTGCTCCTCCCACGCAGCACACTCAGACAAAGTGTGTTGCGTAGTGTCCGTCTCAGCACCGTATTCGTGGCATGCGGCGGTGGGTTCCTTGCATGCGATCCGGTGCAAGTACCACCGGAAACATCCATGCCCGGTGAGCACCTACACCAGACGATACATCAGGGAACCCCAATCTCTCCCAACCTACTCCGGCAGGATCGGGCGGACGGCGGCGTTCGTATATCTGCCATACCACGCGTACGCCAAGTCTTGCCTCCACCTCTGTAACTCGTCTCTCGGTATCCTCGTATCGCCCTCAGCGCCACAGTGCTTGGTGGCGCTGAGGTCATACACCTACAACAATGCCCCGTAGGTGGCAGTGGTCCGCACGCCTTCTACATATAGGCGGTGGCAGGCAGCTGCGTATTCGACTGGAGACGGCCGAACGCCACCGCCACCGCCCCGACTATTGCGATAATGACATCCTGGCGCAACGAGTCTCATGCTGTAAGGACGACAAGGGTTTGCTACGGATTACTTAACACACAGCTGCACCGGTGGTACCCAGTTGATAACAACCAAAACAAACGTATATCGACTGGAGTCTAAAACCAACTAAATTATGATACTAGAAAGCTTTGGAAATACTTGTCTGCGACAACATTTTATACCCAATTTAGTGAAAAAATGTACTTTCTCCAGCTCATCACGGCATGCATTTACGACAATGTATTTCGTAGATTTTATGAATTGACTTGGCAATGATAATTGTGTATCAATGTAAAATCAGTCATCTTTGGTCTTGGATTGCAGTGCATTTTTAATCTTTATGTGCAGCGTATTACTTTCACAGCGTACAAATAAAAAGTTTAATACTCCATGTGTCCATCAATCGCCTCTTAAACTGACTCCTTATCGGCATAATTATTGTACAATCAAAAATTTTAATAATGTTTAATATTCTTATTTAGGACAATCTTGACCACAGCAGCGCTGACCCTCGCAAAACTCGCACATCTCGACCTTAAAATTCTACAGGTACATGCATTCGAACAAATTAAAATCACAGGTATTACTCATATTTTTCCACAAGACATGCGAGAACAAACAATACCTCCTCACTAGCTATTACACCCTGCGTGTAGAATCTCCTTAACCCCCTACATACCTCCAAATAGCAAAACCTATCTCGATCACCCTGACACTATACTCAATATCTACACTGATAGCAGCAAGTTAAAAGATTCCTCCGTTGAAGCAGATTTTGTCGCATATACCCAACAAATTTCTATCAATAAATTGAAACTACATAACTCATGTTCAACCTTTCAGGCTGAACGCTTTGCTATATACAAAGCCTTCTTGTACAAAGTACAAGACAATACAAAGATACAAAGTTCTTGGGCTAACTCTAATTATCCGTATTTATATCTCCCCATTATAATGTTATACGCAAGCAGCCATAGAGGCTTTGCGTGATCGAAGCAATACACACCCTCTAGTTTCCAAAACACAAAAACTCATCAACACACGTATGCCTTACATTGTACACCTGACATGGATCAGAAGTCACGCCGGCTCTATTGGAGACGAGGCAGCTAACGCCGCAGCAAAGCACACTGCGGCTCTACATTCTACGCCTAGCTATCGTAGTCCAGTGAAGCTGTTAAGACCTTGCTAGGTCAATTGTGTAGTCAATTTGAGAAAAAAGAATACGCCTAGCTATGCATTCTTTCCGATGAGTTTAGTCAAGCGCGAAATACGAGCTGAGCATTACAGCGTTTAGCAGGCTAGGTATGGAAACTCTCCTCAGGGTAGATACACTTATTACACGTCTACCCAAATTGAAGGATATTACAAAACTACATACATGTATTGGATTTTCATTACACGGGACACAGATATTAACTGGACTCGGGTATTGCAAGCGATACCTTAATCGCTTTAAGATTATTCACGATAACATCTGCCACTGCGATAACACATCTGTGCAAAACTTTGAACACTTGCTTCAGGATTATCCCAGGTTTAGCACGAAGAGACTAGGGCACGTAATGCTTTGTGATAATCTTCGTTCATGCCCATTCGATCTTTTGGGCTTGATGGAGAAGGAGTCTGCAATAAAATCGTTCGATAATTTTGTCAAGCCTGTGATTGCTAATCTTAAGACATTTAATGGACTTTCAAATTACCACGACTCTCTGACTTGTAGGTATATTAGGACTAACAAATCTTGGTGACTTAATATTATGCTCATGCAACACGTCAAAGGAGTGAGTACTGTATCGTATCAAATTGCAATCACCCCTCTCTCCCTTTATATTGCCATTTCCAAATGATCTCTTTGCGAAAACAAGTTTTACAAAAATAAAAATATTCTTGTGAATAATAACACTATGCATGGATGTACAATAAAATATACTATTTTTGTTATGACCATTGCTAATCAGCAATAATGGTGGGAAAACTTCTTATTAACAACACATGAGAACTTACAAAATAATCAGAAGGTACCTGTATAAGGTCAGTCATTGAATCATTTACATAATGGAAATAAACATTAATAAATATAGATCTTGTAAATTTGGTAATTAACTTTAAATTTAATAGTTACATAATTTGTTTTCAATTTTGAACATAAATCAAACTTCACTCAAAATGCTTAAGCGTGAAGAATATTACCATCAAAGCGTGGCAGAACCTGTATAAGTTTCGAGTGTAGAAGACCCAAACACTTATTTTTGCCGTAAGGCAGTTCAGGTTTGTTTTAGATGGACAATACCCGCCCGTCATACGGCAAACAGATTTTATGCAACTGGTTTCGCAAGAAACTCCAGAATTGCCTTCTATGCATATATCACCAAAGTTAGAGGAATCACTATAGCTTTCTTCAGTAACCCAGCGAATCATTCCATTCATCAGGTTCCATGACATTCCACGACACTCATCAGCGAAGTCTACGTATTATGTCACTGACGTGCCATGCTATTAAGTACCTAGTAATCCTTAACATTCCATGGTTATTTCTGAGACAGATTTTCTCACACAATTACTGAGATTTCCTCCATGCGAGTTCCGAGCCCGCCCATCTCAGAATCACTCCAAATTATGTACGTTAACCAGGTTTTATTTTTTTATGAACTGGTATTCCTGTTCAATATAGAAGGAGGCTTGTCTCTCAAGCTCATAAGTAAGCATCTTTAAGAGGAAATTTTAGACAGATTTTCAGTTAGTATCAAAATAACTGGTGTTACTCAACTCCTCAAGAAGTATACCTCTCATTCCTCTGTTCGTGTTCCCTGTGTGGTCCTTTAGAGTAGCAACCTTTTGGCCGCTGTAAACCTCTCAACAACAAACAGAGAGAGAGAGTCATAGTTCGGTGAAGCTGTAAAGGGTTGTCAGGCCCATAACGTAGTAAGGTTGAAAAAAAAAACAAAAAGGGTAACCAAACAATAGACGATATAAAAGATGCTATTTAACTCTATTTAGTTAGCTATACGATTAAATTAAAATAAAAGGCTTGATGATTATAATTGCACGTAGATGATTACAAACATGATAGTTAATAATAATTTTATAACAATGAAATAAATGCATTATTGCAAATTTAAAAGTAGTCAGTGAACAAACCTCAAAGTTTAAAACTTCTATAACATTTTTTATAACAATGAAATAAATGCATCATTGCAAATTTAAAAGTAGTCAGTGAACTTTGAACCCAATTAAATAAAATCTTAATATTTTCTTTCTTTATCCATCTCGAAATTAAATGAATAAGTATCTTCCGGAGTTTATAAAAGCCAGTAACTTATAATTATGAATTTAGTTACATAGAGACGCTTAAACAAAAATGACGTTATTAAAAACAATTACTGAGAGTAACATAACATCCGACAGCTTCAGTGATACAAACATTTTAACAGATAAGACAAATATATCTAGAACTAATATTAAAACGATCGACACAGATTATACATATAAACACGAAATAGTGTGGAGAAATGTTATAATATTTCTGTCATTTCATATTATTGCATTATGGGGAACTATTTTGATGTTTTGTGGATATTTTAAACCAGCGACCGTTGTATGGAGTGAGTACCCTTTTTAGTAAACATTTTATTACACTTATAATCCATATTAATAATTCGGGATTATTGTCTGTACATTTTTGAAATTATACTTCTTTTGGCGCGTTAGGGAAAAATGATGAAAGTAAATATTTACGATGAGCGCGCACACCGTCACGAAAAACCGAGACCCTGAATTTATTACGATGCGCGCGCACACCGTTACGAAAAACCAACACCCTGAAGTTAGCTATAGTCAACTTTTTCTATTGTTAGTGTCATTTTTTCTACAAACGTAGAATAAGGTGAAAGATAAAATTTTTGAAAAGATTTTTATCTTGTTACGCCAAAGAAGTATAACTTCTAACGCGTGTACATAAGTACACACTCACTTTTTATTTATTTTCTACGACTTTATATTTACGACCATCAACGACGTCGGAATATGTTTGTCTATCTACCTGTCCGCTGTCCTGTCCTTATAAGAAGGAATTGTTAAATAATTGTCAAAAATTACTAGAACAATCCCAATAACAATATTAAATAAATTCTCAAATTATTCGGATACAATATTTTACATGGGATATATGTTATTGAAAAATTGATGCCATGAACACAAAAATTGAAAAAAAAGGCTCGCAACTCATCTCTTCTACCATAAAAAGTTTTGAGATCCATGTAATAGCAAGTCGGTTACTTTATTAAGTCCCTACTTAAGAGACCTTCTGTCTTAAATTATTACGTAATTAGTTAACCTAACAACATCTTATAGTGACCACATCAGTATTATAAATATTTTATGTTTTGAATAAAATTCAGACTTCTAGTTTTATGCACAACGAGGTTATAGAGGAAAATGGCTTGAACTGCTTCGAGAAAAGGATGGGACGGCCGTGCTGCATTTTTGCTCGACTTGGCATTGCTGTGCCCCCAGATACGCTATAAAAATTATGAACAATAGTTTTAGAAATAACTAGCTAACCCGCGCAACTTCGTCTGCATAAAATCAGTTACTACCAGTTTCTATTGTATTTCCAAACTCGAAAAATCTTAAAAACCTAGAACCCGACTGTACCGACACCAACCGTTTTAAATTGTGCAACCAAATAGTTCAGCGACCCAATTAAACACATAATGTCTTCCCAGTACCCTCTGGATAGCTTCTGTGTGTTGACATGACAAGTAATGCTTTTTGAATAATGGTTTTAGCCAACATATTTGTTAAAAGCCTCACTGTTCATTTCTACGAAATAATTACTACATATTCGTACAAGTTATTTACCTTTTAAAGACAGTGTAATGATTTGATTAAAATGTTAGTACATTTTAACTGAAGTCTTTCCATCTTAACCAAAATCTCATTTGGTTTTATACACATTTACTTTGTAATTATTATTTTTATTACTTTTTCTTTAAAAATCTATTATTACCTCATTTGGTCTTAGATAAATATTTATTTTGATTTATAATAATGATTTAAAAAATTTTTTTTGCCAGATTAGGCGAATCCCTCTAGATAATCGTCAGATTATAAGACAGCACGTTTAGAACATAAAGATGAACCATATTATCTTAATCTGACGCGCTTGAGTATTTCATAGTGATGAATTTTTTTTGCACATTATAATAATGGCCACGAGTTTGCGTCACATCGAAATCGTCAGATTAGTGAATGAAAGCTTTTTTTTGGTACACTTAACACTGCCTTAAGTGAGAAGTGAGCGTTGGTGTACATCACTACGGACCCCTTAAACGTAAGCCTGAAAACGATGATTCATCGCGCTTTTTGTGTAAATCAACTGATGTTGAGTGAAAATCAGTTATGTTTTTCTCGAGATAATTAGGTAAAATATTATGCATCAATTTTTTTATTGATTTAGAACCAAAAATGACTTATGATTGTCGTGTAAAAATATTGCCGGCGTCTAATCTAACACACAGTAGTAACAAAATATGAAGCACAATGACAAAAATCGAGTCAACTTATGTTTGTTTTCAAAAAATTACCTATTACGGCGTAGCTAAACAATGAGTGATTCCAAAATCAAGTTCAGAAGATTTTTTAGAAAACATAAACCTACACAATATTATATTGCGATATAGAAAATAAGTCTCAAAAGTATCTAATAGAGTTTTATCAGGACATGTGTTGTTTCGATATTTGATAAAATTTGTTATCCAAATACTGATGAGTATTGGAATTATTGTATGCAGGGTTGTAAATTTACGATTAGAATAATTGGTTTAGGCGTTTGCAGTTGCCATTCAATTCTTTATCTACACTAATATTGTAAAAACAGGTAAAGTTTGGATGTTCGGGGTAATAATCCTTGGTCCTACTTATCTGATATTGAAAATTATGTCTGAAACATAGAAGTAGAACGTAGAAAGGTGTATTATCTCTCAGTGCTAAAGATTACTTATTATTTTGGCAAATATTTGTATTAATCACAATTAATGTAATTAGAATTGACAAAAATGTAATATATGCGTTTTATGGGACAAAATTATTCTATATGTCACTTTATAATATTAATTATCACTGTGTCATGTTTCGTTCAGTAATTCAAAATTTCAAAGTTGGTTCAGAACTTTCAGAGTGATATGCGGACACAGAAACAGACGCAAAGACGGACAAAAATTCTAAATAAGATATTTTTGGCTCCTATAGCGATAACAAAGCCCACTCCGATTATAATTTACATAAAAATATTTAGTGTATAGTATTGATCTAGCCACCGATTTATTATATATATCAAGATTTTAAATAATAAGTTCATAATTGTTTTTCTCGTTAAACTCATTAAAGGTTGAGTATATATAGGAAAATGACCGCAAAATTGATCAAAAGTATAATAACTTTCCAAACTACATACATTTATACCCAAAATATATACATTTCAATTATGTTCAAAATAAGGCTGTTAAGTGTAACTTATTCCTATTGTAACTTATTAAAAAAGTTTTGTTCAATGTAACACATCTTCACAGCACAACACTAAAAAAAATGTCAGAAAATACAAAATAAATCCTAATCACCTAGATATATAAAATATACTTTACAAACTATTCACATATCACACACCAAATATTCATTAAAAATTTCAATAAAATGTGGTCTAGCCGTTTTCGAGGAGTTCGAACACAAACACCGTGACACGTGATTTTTATATATTAGAATAAAGATATGAATGTGCATGAAATGCTTAATGCAACTAAAGTATTTAAGTTGATAATTAAAAACAATGTATGTTGGGATATTCCTCTTTTATAGATCTACAAAGAAGTCTGTGAAGGCATTTTTTAAGGGTAGCCCACTATACTCATTATATTTTCTAAAAAAGGTGACGTACAATTTGAAAGCTTTTTAGACGGATACAGTATTAATAATTATCAACTTAAATACTTTAGTTGCATTAAGCATTTCATGCACATTCATATCTTTATTCTAATATATAAAAATCACGTGTCACGGTGTTTGTGTTCGAACTCCTCGAAAACGGCTAGACCACATTTTATTGAAATTTTTAATGAATATTTGGTGTGTGATATGTGAATAGTTTGTAAAGTATATTTTATATATCTAGGTGATTAGGATTTATTTTGTATTTTCTGACATTTTTTTTAGTGTTGTGCTGTGGAATATCCCAACATACATTGTTTTGTTATATCTCAAAAGGATTACGCAGAGTTTTCGATGAAAACTCCTAGGCGGCTTGACTTTTTCCGACATGTCCAACAATTATCGTTATATTAAAACCCAAACCAATAAGTCTAAATAGTTTTAAAATTGTATGTCACTTTTTTTGGAACATTAATGAGTATAGTGGGCTATCCTTAAAAGATAGATATACCTCACATACATTTTTTGTAGATCTATATTGTCTCTGTTGTTTCATTATTTACACCTGGCTAAAAAGAAAAAGAAAAATGTATCATGTCATTGTCATTATAATATTAAGTCGTCAATACATTTTTCAATGGACGTCATTTTCTTTTATTTTAACCTATACATACAAAAGTAAACCTTATTACATTTACCCAACATACATTGTTATATCTCAAAAGGATTATGCAGCGTTTTCGATGAAATCTCACAAGCCGTTTGAATTTTTCCGACTTGTCCAAGAATTATCGTTATATTACAATCAATCTACACAAAACCTTGACAAATTTATATACTAAAACGTTCCTCATGAATTACTTTATCCACTGCTCAAAACCGTTTGAAGATCCGTTCAGTAGTTTTTGAGTTTATCACGAACAGACAGACAGACGCGTCAGGGGACTTTTTTTATACTATGTAATGATTAGATACGATATACATATAGAATAAAGTCGATACATATAAAAAAAAAAATGATGGACATGATGTTTATCCGGATTGATCTCCGAACTGGATGAACCGATTTTGATAAATCTTTTAATGAATGAATCCTGTTGAGAACTGCATCTAAATTATATATCATTATGTTTTTCTATCAATGATAACCTAAGATTAACAGATTCAATTTAAGCTCAGTAAAGGGTTGAAGACAAAATATTCAAATTACATTAAGAAAATCAAAGCCAATTATTGCACTCGCGGGAACTACTGAAGTATATAAGTATATATACACATATAATATGAAGTATATTTTAACACGTAAACTTCTAGTATTATGAGTTCAACTAGTTAAATCAAAAGTATTCTGTAATGTTTAAGTAACGTTTTAATTACTTAATAATAGGTCTTTACCTATTAAATTGCCGTTCTGCAGTACTGGCCATTTCAAATCAAAATAATTTTTGTTTGGCTAAAAATTCTAATTTCAAATTAATTTTATTTCAAAAACATGGAATTATTTTTCCAAAAGTAGTCATTTGTTTATTGGTTAGTGTTACATTTTCATCGCATTTCAATCTTTTTTGTCATCATGGATACGTTAAAAATTCGAGTAATTATGGAATATGAGTACCGTCGTGGCAGCAACGCGGTACAAGCGGCACGCAACATCAACGACGTTTACGGAGCTAACACTACAAACCAACGCACCACCTGTTATTGGTTTGCTCGCTTCCGTTCTGGGAATTTCGACCTGAAAAATGAACCTCGCGGTCGTCCGAAGACTTTGGTCGACAATGACGAATTAAAGGCGATTGTGGAAGCTGATGATACACAATCTACGGCTAAATTAGCAGCAGCTTTCGACGTTAAACAATATTGGTCTATTTGCGTCAAATTGGCAAGATAAAAAAGCTTGACAAATAAGTGCCCCACGAACTCAATGATCGCCAGCGCGAAGTACGCGTCGAGATGTGCCTTGCACTGCTCAACAGACACACAAATGAAGGAATTTTGAACCGCATTATTACCTGCGATGAAAAATGGATTCTGTTTGATAACCGCAAGCGCTCAGCAAGTTGGTTGGATCCTGGTTCAGCACCTAAACAATGCCCTAAACGAAAACTTACCCCTAGAAAAGTGATGGTCACTGTTTGGTGGTCTAGCGCCGGTGTGATTCATCACAACTTCTTACCAAACGGGGTGAGCATTACTGCAGATGTGTACTGTGAAGAACTGAACACAATAATGGAGAAGCTGGCACATCTCCAACCAGCATAGATCAATCGCTCGTCTCCGCTGCTCCTGCCCAACAACGCGCGACCTCATACTGCACAGCAGACGGTCTCCAAGTTGCATGAACTAGGGTTGGAAGTTCTCCGCCATCCGCCCTACTCACCAGACCTTGCGCCTACAGACTAATAATTTTTGCCAGAATTTGGATAACTCCTTGGCGGCAAAAAAATTCAATACCCGAGAGGCAGTAGTACAAAATGCCTTTGAAGAATAAGTTGCCTCCCGTCCAGCTGATTTCTTTAAGAAGGGCGTTGAAAAAGAAGTTTCACCAAAAACAATGAATATAAGCAAGTACAAAATAGTGACAGTTGTAAAAACGTTTGAATTTACTGATATTTATTGATCTTCGTTATAAATTTATTTACCCACAAACTTTCTAAAACATTAAAAAATCGTCTTTTTGTATATCATAGAAGGCAAACGAACACGTGGGTCACCTGTTGTTAAGTGGTCATCGCCGTTCATAGACACTAACAACGCCAGAAGAGTCGTTTGTGCGTTGCCACCCTGTGTTTGGGAAGATTAGGGAAGGAATGGTGTTGGAGGGGGAGGGGTGGTGGGTATTCGGCGCTCTCACTGACCGAACGAAACGTAACAATGCAAGCTCTGTTACTTCACGTTTGTTTCTGTGAGAGGGTGGTAGTACCCCTGGTAAGCTGACCCATTCATGCTGAAACCGTTAATAGCTTCAGCGTGGCTCTACCACCTACAAAAACAAAGTGTCATACAAAAAATAAAAATAAACAGAATTTTATTCATTATTTTAGCTGGTTATTTTCTGTAGGTGGTAGAGCCACGCTGAAGTTATTATTGGTTTCAGCATGAATGGGTCGATTCGCTCGGGGTAGTATCACCCTCTCATAGAAAACCGACGTGAAGTAACAGTGCTTCAATTGTTACGTTTCGTTCGGTCAGTGAGAGCGCCGGAGATCTACCACCCCTCTCCTCCCCGCTCTTATACCCCTCCTGTACGTCTATTTGACGACATACTATTATGAGATTGAAACTCAGAGATTAGTCAACTTCAACAACGGGTACGAGATTGTGACCACAATATGATAATGTTTTTTGGTCATCGAAACATTGCCCTGATAATAATAGTAATTTTACTTTGTTTTGGTTTTAGTGGTCTTCTATGGATACATGAATGGAGAGGGTATTACCATTGGGGCACATCGATATTATGCTCACAGATCGTTTAAAGTAAAGCCTTTGCTGAGAGCTATACTAATATTAATGCAAACAGCTGCTGGACAGGTGAGTCGACATGTTGACATTTAATTTTCAGTGTCCTTTTTTAGGATCGCTGGACATTGGTTGCCCTGTCATTTAAAAATTACTTATAGGATTTTAATGAGACTATGAAGTTATATAGCTAATACGTCAGAATCTATACTAATATTATAAAGAGGTAAAGTTTGTGAGTTTGTGACGTTGTGGCGTTGTAGGGGGTAATCTCAGGAAGTATTGGTCCTATTTGAAAAATTTGAAAAAGTCATATGCGCAGGATATGTTAAGGTGCACAAGTGTACGCGCAAGACACAGGTGCACATACTCGTCCTTGTTCTTCTGGACCCAGTGGAACGGGGACCGTTACGACCGGAGAAGGGCTCAGACTTACCCTATATCTTCCGTATATCTATACCCTATATCTTGGGTATCGTAAAATAACAGTACAGAAGTAAATGAACATTCTAGAGCCTGTTCCAGAATAAATACCAAGAATCGAATTACTTCAAATCTCCACTAAATCACTACAATTTAAAGCCAAATATTTCGTACAAATATAGGGTATGGTGCCATAGAAATGCGTAAGAGAGAGTGTCGTAAGAGTACGCAGGGCTAAAATTGGCCACAATTGCAGACAATCCGTATGATTGTTAGTTGTATTTTAAGATACAGTAAGCGACAAACGTTCATTAAAAAAACTAGAGCAAAATAAACTGATTTTAATGGTGATAGATAAGGTTATTTGTTTTAGACTGTTTTGTTAAAATATTTTCACAGTTTTAATATAGTGCTACGCCTCAGTTGTAGTCAAAAAGTTATTTTTTAATATTATTATATCTAAAATTGTTTACAATGTACCTGTAACGTAATTATTACAACTGTATTTCCAAAGACGGCGTAAGTGGTTGAATATATATTTTCTATGAACCCTTCTTTAAGACTGCGCACAGCAAGAGTATACACGCATATCTATTGTTAATGACAACATCCTGTACCGTTAAGACACACCCGAGAGGCGAGACTACAACGCCACCGGAACTTTACTAGCGCCACCATATTAGAGATATATCGGGAGAGCCACTATTGACTTGCGATACCACGCTATTGACTATATCGGGGGTGTTACTAATGACCTCAAACGCTATTGGTTGAAGTTATCGGCTGTTCATTATTCACCCTGGTGTGAGACGTCATTGGTTGGAGTTCGGCATATAAAGGGCAACATGTCGTTGATCTATACGTGTAGTCCGGTGAAGCTGTAAAGACCTTGCCAGGTCAATAGCATAGTCAGTTCGAAAAAAAAAAAATGATCTATACGTACTCCTATGTGGAAGTTATTATAAGGCGAAGCTCTGCCGGGACAAATAGTCACAGTGCCTACAAAGTGTTATTGGTTTCCCTGACCGACCGGCTGACTATACGTATTTTGTAATACTATTCTTCGGAATACCGCACACTATTGAATACTGTTAAAAATTATAAGTTCTCAATACAAGAGAGAATTAAAGGAAGGGGTAATAGAAAACCGAAAAATATATTAAAAAAGTCGAAGCAGTCATAAGGACTATCAGAAGTGAAAGCTCAAAAGAGTGCAATAACTGTTCTTTTTTGAACTTCTAAACCAATTATTTGAATTGAATAGTATGAATTATTTGAATTGAACTGTCCAAATACTGCAATCGAAGAGAATTATAGAAAGCCAAGATTGGATCGAATCATGACGATTGTACATCATATAAATAAATATGGTGAAAATTTAGCGTATGTATGCGAAATTTTCAACTAGACTATGAATGTGCTCTTGTGGGACCCTGCGTACTCTTATGGGCTACTATGCGTACGCTTGTGGAACAGCTATTCCAAGTATTCCAGCTATTCCAAAACTAATAAAAATTGGACGATTTTACGGTTGGTTTAAAGTTCATTAGTTTTTCTTTCTACTAAAATATTGACGATCATTTTTCTGCGAACTCCTTAGGCACCTTACCTTAACGATGTAAACATTAAATCACACCTTATATTGCATCGCATAAATTAACAGCATAAACTAAATAACGTATGTTGAGAATAATACGTTGATCATTTATATAATTTCATTTAGTTTAATAATAGTTAAAATATATCTAAATAATAATTATGTTTGTCTGTAGAATTCAATGTTCGTGTGGGTTCGCGATCATCGTCTGCATCATCGTTACACAGACACTGACGCCGATCCTCATAACGCAAAACGGGGCTTTTTCTTCAGTCATGTTGGTTGGTTAATGACCAAAAAGCACCCTCTTGTTAAAGAATGCGGAAAGAAAATCGATATGAGTGACTTGCAAGCCGACTGGATGGTCAGGTTCCAGAACAAGTAATGTATAATATTTTTCAAACTATGAAATTATTTACAAATTACACTAAACTAGCTGTTCCCACGACTTTGTCCACGTGGATTTGTTACATTGGGCTAACGCTAACACGCAGCGAATGCTCTCAAAAGAAAAAAAAAACGATATTGAAACGTCCTTCATTGGTGCTCCGTTCCTATTGGTCTTAGCGTGATTATATAGGCTATAATAGTCTTCCTCAACAAATAATCCATCTAAAGCTGAAATAACTTTTCAAAACGGACCAGCAGTTCCTAAGATTAGCGCATTCAACCAAACAAACAAACCCCTAGCTTTATAATATTAGTATAGATTACATATATTCATATAACTCGTATCTTAATGGGATAAATATATGGGACCTCGAGAATCATTAAAAATGAAGTTCCAGGAATTCTGTATCCCTAACCCTGCCCTCCCAATACATTTTTGATAATTTAATGTATGTGCGTAAAAATGTTGAAAACCTGCATTTTGTAAAGGACCGGCATGATCTAAATACTAGAAACTGTAACAAACTAGTCGTCCCATGTTTCAGACTTAGCAAAACCAGTAATACTTTCTTAGGTAATAGTGTTAGGTGTTAAAATAAAGTCCCAAAACATATTACCGACTTGCCGGACTGTATATTTGAGCGCCATGTCAAGCAGGTTTTTGTGTCGAAAGGCTATTATAAAATGGATTAATATGTGAACGATGGTGATGTCTGGACTCCTCTCTGTGCATCCACTAAAAAGTAATATGGGTTATTTACCGAACCAGTGGTAGTTTTGACATTCATAAGCGCCTTATCAGGGTCTAAACTGAATAAATTATTTTTGATTTGATTTCAATGCTAGAACATAATATAATCATTGGATTAAATTACATTTGATAGAAATTCTCATGTCAAATCGCTTGTTATACCATGTCAGCTATTCGCTCGCGGCTTCACTCTCGTAAATGTACATTTGATTTATTCCTCGGAAGCAGTAGATTTTATCTGGGTGAAAGATAGGATATGGTCCTTTTCCATATCTGTAAAATTTCATGATGATCAGATGCTTCATTAAGGCGGGAAAGCGTACGAAACAAACAAACTCATAGTCGCATTTACAATATTATAATTTTACAATACTAAGGATAGTATGTAGTGGAAAACGTTAGTAGGAACTAACGAAAATACTGTAACCGACAAGTCAGTGCTATGGCTTAACACAATCGAAAAGTGGACCAAATTCAACGTAAGCTTGTTTGAGGAAAAACTTTTAACCTTTTGGATTCTCCTTTGGATGTTATTTTAAGTTCTCTCTCTCTAATTACTTCGTTTATTCTTATTTATATGTTTATTTTAGTTTAAAATTCCTTACTTGCAAAAAGAATTAGTTTATAATGGTACTGGCATATCTGTAGTACTATAGATCCCTAAATAAAATGTAATGATAAAACCTTAGATCATGTCGGGTCTCGTATTGAAATGAATCATGTCTAAATAACTCGAATATATTGAAGCAATTTAATTCTCAAGAGAATTTTCACCAGTCATAGACTTTTTTTAAGGTGTGATTATTTAATTTAAAAAAAAAGTGATGTATCTGAGCTGAGGTGGGAAACACCACACCCACACATGCCAGGGTATCTAACCTAGGTAGTGAACGGTAGTTTAAATTGGCCTGATCTAGATACCCCCTTAACACGAATACCAAAGGTATTCCTTTACAATCAGGATAAAGGCTCACTTACCTGATACTCTTCACCGCCGCCGTGGCTGCTGTTAACCAAGCACTGTCTTCTCAAATAAGGCGCACCACAAATATTGAAATCGCCGGTATACGTATACTGTCGAAAAGTGAATCCGCAAGTGAGTTAGTCCGAGTGTAAATGATAGAAAAGTGACCGATCATTTCCGATTTAGACATGTATATAATGTTTGAATAATAATTTTGGACTACTCCCCAACCAATTTATACTCAAACAATACCTGAATATATACAACAAGCGGGCGCGGCGGACGTAGTCCTACACTGATAATAAAAAAAACCTTGACAAATTATATACCTGCCTCCGGCATCACTTTATCCACTAGCGAATGCTGCATGAAAATTTTTTCAGTAGTTTTTGAGTTTATCCCGAACAGACAGACAGACCCATATGGCAGAGTATTTTGTTTTGTAATATGCAGTGGTTACAACTTAGGATAAATTTCGGCCGATTAATTCTTTTTGGTTTGTCAGTAGACTTCTCAATTTAATTCTCACTTTCTGCCACTTTTTATGAAATTCATTTCTGTAAATGTTCTACAGCGTCATGAAATTCAATTACACGCTATATATATTAGGAATCGCAGGAAAAGGGGTTATAAACATTTCTTTAACAGCCCCCTTATTACAAATCACAGAGCTATCTATAATAATCAAATAGTGACTAACGTTAAAACAGGATTATATTTATTTTCAGATATTATGTACTGTTATACCTTATCTTTGCAATAATCTTCCCCGTGTGGGTTCCAATACATTTCTTCGACGAAATTTGGTGGAAGTCTCTATGGAATGCCTACTTCGTTCGGTATATTATTGAGCTGAATATAACTTGGCTAGTTAACAGCGCCGCTCACCTTTATGGTACGCGTCCCTATGACAAGTAAGTGCATATACGTAAATAAGTTTAAAACTCATTTAATATTATTTCAATGAAAAGGTTAAACATAAGGCATTTCAATATTTACAAAAGCTAAGGAGCTAGTATTGTTTAAATATTTTTAATTTTATGTACCGGAGGTGTCGCCAAACTTTTGTTTTTGTATGATCAACTGCTTGGTTTCACATAATCAACTACCGATACTGGTGCAGCGCCACTAAATATTAATAAAGTAACATAATGCAGGCCTAGGAAGGATCGTAGGAGACATCAGGAATGTTTTGTGATCTATCTAAGGCCTTTGACGTTGACCACAGTACACTCAATCTGAAATTATAACACCATGATGATTGTGGAGCTACCTTACCTTCTGGACTATTATTTAAAAGATCGCTAGCACAAAGTTAGTATAGCGAGACAACGTCTACGGGATCGTTGATTCGAATTGGCTCTGCCCAAAGTAATTAGAGAGTAAAAGAGATAACTACAACTCGGACTGATTACACCTACATAAAATATGATTTCGTATTCCTTTGTGGCCCCTTGCAAAACCGAAACGTATTACTTCTTTAAAAAAAATTAAATATTGGACGAAATGTGGCTGGCTGTATCTATGTTTTTGTTCTATTATTTATATATTATTAGGTAACATAATTAAATCGAATCAAAAATAAATCCCACTTCTGATATTAGATACCAAAAGTGGATTTATATAAAAAATTACACAAATACAAATATCTAGACGAAAACTCACATCAAGAATTAAATAACTTAAGTAACACAATAAATCCCATAAATAAAAACCCAGAGAAATGGAAATAACAATGTAACTTGGAAAGAACTCACGCATTACAACAACAATGACGCAAAACAACCTTCCAGAAGGCGACCGAGCAAGAATGTCACCAATGATTTTTTTCTCGAACTGACTACGCTATTGACCTAGCAAGGTCTTAACAGCTTCACCGGACTACTGTCCCCAATAACTCCACAGACTCGCATTTTATAGCATTCAGTCAAGTTACGATCGGCTTTAGCTTTCCACCAATGGCGTATCAGGTCATTAGTAACACCCCCGATGTAGTCAATAGTAGTACGGAAAGTGCTAACAATATCATCGAAATTATTTTCTGAACGTTCGTTTTTAGAGGGCTCTTGAGTCTTGTATTGTTTAATTTATGGAGAATCAGAACGTTAGTATACGACAGTGATATATACGTATTACATGGTATATATAAAAATATCTGATGCAGCTCTATAATAGAGAGGAATCAGATTGTATGAACTAAACGCCGCATTGTAACACGCGTTTCCTCTTAAACCAATGTTCTAACCATGCAGTCGGATCACAAACCGTAAACCGATTTAATAATAATGTAATGAATGTGTAATAATGAAATTTGACGTTTATAAAGATAGTGAAATTTTAAAAACAATATTTTATTGATTCCACAGGAATTTACAGCCAGTCGAATCGTGGATTGTATCGTTCTTTACTTTAGGTGAAGGTTGGCATAACTACCATCACGTGTTCCCGTGGGATTACAAAGCCGCTGAATTTACATTCCTTAATACGACAGCGAGTATCATCAACTTTCTAGCAAAGACGGGTCTAGTGTATGATCTCAGAACAGCTTCACCGGAGATGGTAAGATATTTTGATATAAATAAGATGTGTTATTATTGAATTCTAGTACTACGACGTACTAAGCACTCTACAACTGTGCCATTATCACTTCAAATACCAGTACGCTCCACAACTCTCCCATTGTCGCTTAAAATACCATTACACTCCACAACTGTACCATTATCGTTTCAAATACCATTACACTCCACAACTGTACCATTATAGTTTCAAATACCAGTACTCTCCACAACTGTACCATTATCACTTCAAAAACCGTTACACTCCACAACTGTACCATTATCGTTTCAAATACCATTACACTCCACAACTGTACCATTATCGTTTCAAATACCAGTAAACTCCACGACTGTACCAATAATGTTTCAAATACCATTACACTCCACAACTGTACTATTATCGTTTTAAATACCATTGCACTCGACAACTGTACCATTATCGTTTTAAATACCATTACACTCCACAATTGACCTATTATCGCTTCAAATACAATCTTAAATCATATGATCACTTAAGATCAGATGATATTATAAACCGAATGGCAGAGAATAGTTTTTTATTAAAATGAATCTACTCTTACCTTGTGACCTTTATAATAAAGATACAAGATGGAGCAATTCTGACAAATATTAACAACTACAATAACAAATAGAATTCCCCAGATCTTTCTTCATTTTATTTTTGGCAACCAATCTTCTAGTAGAATACACCGGTCAACACGATTTTTGGGTCTAACTTCTACATGTTAAATTTTGGTTTCTCCTAAGACAAAAATAAGTAAAAATCTTTTTTTTTCGATTAAAGTTTGCTTTTGTAGAAACTAGAACAATTTTTCAATTTTTCGGCAAAAAATATTGATTTTTATATTTTTTCTACGCTTCCACTGTAAATTATAATTAGAAAACATTTTTTTAGATACAAGAGTCTTTTTTTATTCAAGATTTGTGATAAACAATAACATATAGATGTAAAATAACAAGTAACTAATGTCTAAAAGTGAATATTTTTCGTATTTCTCGTATGAGCTCTCTCGTATTAAACCTCAAATGTAATCTCCCATCATATTCTCGTCGTACTGCCCTTGATATCGCCGTTCAAAGTCCATCGTTCTCCTTGTTCCTCGCAGTAGGCCCCCATGTTGTCTTTAAATTCGTTCAGATGTAGTAGTAATATTTTATTTATGAGAGAAATTAAATCATACTTATCGTCGTAAATCAGATCAAAGCAAACGTTATGAGCTAAATATGAATATTTAAGTGTTTTTCAATGTCTAGAATCAGAATTGAAGCAAGAGAACAGAAACCCAAAAAATATTTTTGTTGACCTGTGTTCTTACTGCCATTATCGAGTAGGTAATGATATTACTAGTTTCTTGCAATCATTTCAATAAACTAATAAGATGGCGGCCATCTTTTTAGAGCTTCCCAGGGAGTTTTTGTGGCAAGTCAGAATCCATGCTCCGTGATATTATTTCC
Organism: Antheraea pernyi; assembly: GCA_015888305.1. Classification (NCBI taxonomy): domain Eukaryota; kingdom Metazoa; phylum Arthropoda; class Insecta; order Lepidoptera; family Saturniidae; genus Antheraea; species Antheraea pernyi. The sequence goes on from MNPI01017418.1 coordinate 51,150, forward strand.
CATCCAACTAACTACTAGATATAATCGTAATACTTTATTAAGTACCTAGATATTATTTTATATTGCGTCATACTAATAAATAACATTTCAGTCTCTTGTCGACATAAATTTTGACTGCAATGGATCATCAATTAAAGCGTATATACAAATAAATAGGAATAAACCCGACATAGTGACTCTATTTTGGTTTCTAATATTTATACTTTACGTTTTACTTTTGCGTTAAATACTTTGATATTCAAGAGTGATATCATTTAAAATGTTCGTATGTATAAAACAGGTTGCGAAACGAGTCATACGAACTGGTGACGGCACACACTACACAGCTGGGCCAGAAATCACTAAGCTAAACGTTACCTCAAAAAGACCTCTCTATCCTGATAATTCAACAAATGAATATGCATTAAAGGATCCTAACACCTATCTGAAGCATGAAGATATATCATTATATCACGAGTCGGATTACATTTTGCCTTTTAATGATGGCGGCAAAGAAAATTCTCGAGGATAATTACAGAATTCGGTGATGGTAATTTCTTTAGGTTTACGTAATGTTAGATTTAACCAATATGTTAAACGCATATTAATAACAGATGATAAACAAAAAGAAAGAGATTAAAAGATGTCTATATTTATTGGGACGAATATCTTATACTACCTTCGGAAAGAACCCTCATTTGCGCCGCACCGAAGGAAGGCCCTCTATCGATCCCGCACATACGTCGCATTTCTTCCGGTAACTTCTCGAGCTTAGGTCGTACCCGAATGGAACCCTTGAGCTGCTACTATCGTGATACAGTGACTCACTCACATCACTTGTACACACGTGAGATCACCTCACATATTACACTCATGATGGAAGGGTTTTGTTTTTTTTTTCCTGAAAAAAAACTGAATTGAATAGTTTATAGTTCGTTTCACATCCGATATACACGTATGCGTTTGTGAATCATGCAATTTCAATTGTATGATATTCACAAACGAATATATGTTTCATAGCTTAGAATAGTTTAACTAGGTCAGATCCGGGTTTCGGTAACAGCCCAAGCCGAGGTGTGGCGCGCACCCTTGAGCTAGTTGCCTGAATAAAATCGGCTGAGTGCCTTAAGCGCTCGCCTTAGTAGTCTCGTAAAGCTGTAAAGGCAACGAGGGAGATAGGCTTTGAAAATCGATAGAATCCCCTTAAATCGACACTTGGTTTGCAAGTCCCAAGCACTGTCTCAGACTAAGTCCCAAACATTGTCCCAGACTCCTAGACTTTTTAATACGATGGTATCTAATATCAGTACGATGAATCCACAGAATACCTGAATATACAGAATAATCCTACCTCACTGGACATGTATACGTGAGGAAAAATAGATACCTACACGATATCTGTAATTGTACATTGTAATTGTAATTAATTATATATAATATGTCATCATACACACTTCATATATCACATATACTAAGCCCCTATAAATTTAGGAGTGATTGTTTATATTTTGTTCCATTTAATTTCAATTACATATCATATTGATTACGACCATTGGACGTCGATTTTTTTGAGAATGATTCTAGGCTACTTAGTTTTTGGATAGCATTGACTTTTCGTCATTTTTTTAATCAAAATACCAAGGGTACCGGTATCAGTTACTAATTCTTTTTCACATCCAATAATTTTCTCGGATAACACTTATTTTTGAAATATGTAATAATAACCCAAACGTTTTTGATTGTAAATAAACTTTTTAATTTGATTATAACTTCTATCACCAATAACTAGATAAAGGGTCACGTACAAATCGAAGCTAAAAGCCGTCCGCGTAAATATATACTTATGTGTAGCTATTTGTTTACTAAGAAAAGGAGAAAAAGAGTTTTAAAACTGTTTTAAGTTCAACCTAATTACCACCATAACACCTTGTAATAAAGTCACAAATGTTCAAAATATTATCTAATACTTACGATAAAACGATCAAAGTAATAAATTACTCCCCTCACAAATGAAAAGATAACATAAACAATATTTAGTGTGAATTCAACCTTAACATGTAATGAATAAAGTACGTTTTCCCGTTATTGTGCGTGTTTGTGTCTGGCGAGGCCAAACATTTGTATCGCAGGTTTTAAATCGGTAATTTTATTCAAAATTTGATATTATTAGTTAGTTTAAAGCTTAAAATATAACTTATTCAACATGTATTTAGCGAAAGTGCTGCATGTGAAACGGGCTTACATTGGCTGTGTTTCAAACAAACTAAACAAAATAAGGGCACACATTTCAAGTGTGCTCTTATTTACCTAGACGCATTTTTAGCGCTGATTCTTTATCTAGTTATTGTTGATCGAAGGATTATAAACAAGAAAGTTAGTATACAAATATTCACTGAAGTGAAAAGACATGCAACATTATCACAGTATGTATTAAAGCATTTGTATTTTCAAATTATTATATATATTTTTATTGAAAGTCTAAATGTAATTAACTTTGTATAATTATACCACTATTATGATTGACTATCTCATGAGTAAAACAACATTTAATTCCTTAACGAGTCGCTAAAACAATAATGAATATAATAATCATTTCGTCTTTACGTAACGCTTATTAATTGTCTTTCAAATAACAACCATTGTTTTCAAAATCTCCTAGGTATGTAATTAATTACCTATTGTCATATTATTATTCAGGTACGTATATGTACTACCGTATTTGGAAAAACCTTGAAAAATGGGTTTACATCAATTGTTTGATTAAAATATTTAAATTTAATAAATCTTTTTTTTATATCATAGAGACACACGAACAGGTGGGTCACCTGATGGTAAGTGGTCACCATCGTCCATAGACACTTGTAAGCAGGGCGCAAGTGCGTTGCTAGGCAGTGTTTAGGGGAGGGGGGTGGGAGGGAAGGTGGGTGTCCGGTGCTCTCACTGACGGAACGAAACGCAACAATGCAAGCACTGTTACTTCACGTCGGTTTTCTATGAGACGGTGGTACTACCCCGGACGAGTCGAGCCATTCATGCTGAAACCAGTAGTAGCTTCAGCGTAGCTCTACCGCCTACAAAAATCTACTTATTTAACTGACATAAGTGACCGTCGATCATCATGTAGTTGTATTGATTATTACCATAGGTTATTATTATGCAATATGAATGATAGGAATTTATTTTCAAGCAGCATATAGACAATAAAGTGTTTTATAAAGATTATATCAATAAAGACATATTTATAATTTTCGAATTATTTTTTAAATATCTTTCCAAAACACGTTAACAATTTCAAAAAAATATACAATATTGAAATGGAATTAAATAAACATAAAATACACAAGAAAGTATCACGTATATAATAATAATAATAGAAATAGCCTGTTAGAGTCGCAATGGTAAGCTAAAGGCCTCTTTCGAGATAAGGTACAGCCATAAATACCAGCTAGCCCATAATATTTGGCTATTTAAAACTCCCGCGAAAACCACAGTCCTATGTCTATGTTTATATATTTTTCTTTTTTCAAATACCTACTCTTTTTTACATTGTACACGAAAATGTAATTAGTAGTAATGATGGGAATTCTTTTTTTAATTTTCCCTAACAAACAATGACGTACAAAACAATCAGAAAGAACTTGACAATAGATCAGCCATTGAAATTAATAAAGAAATAAAATGTTAATGGACTCGTTTATTATAAATACAATTTTATTCAAGGTCTTTAAATACATAGAAATCTGATAAACAAGTAGTTTTTTATTTATTTAATCAGTTCAATAATTTCAATCGGAACAGAAACATCCGAGTCTAGCATTATGCCGGATCCAGTATAAATATTTTGTGACTCTTGTGTATACTCCAGGGTATCCTGCACGACCACAACCAATTCCCCACGACACTATTCCTGTAGACAGAAAAAAAAATATTTGCCAATGATTTTCCATGACACTGGAAGAGTACTTACATTCTATTTTGAACGCCTTATAAATTCAATTTCCAATTACAAACCAACCGAGTAAAGATTTTGATAAAGAAAATGTAATAGGAAATTTTTTAATAAATCCTACTTGCAAACTTATTTGTAATTATTAATTTCCATTTTTGAATATTTTTGATTTTGGTTCTCGAGATGTTTTTTCATAAACTTTAATTATTTTTTTTATATCATAGGTGGTAAACGAACAGGTGGGTCACCTGCTGTTAAGTGATCACCACCGTCCATGAACACTAACAACACCAGAGGAGTCGCAAGTGCGTTGCCATCTTTTGGAGGGAAGGGTTAGGGGAGGGAATGGGAGAGGAGAGAGGAGAGGGGAGGGAAGGTGGGTCTCCGGCGCTCTCACTGACCGAACGAAACGCAACAATGCAAGCACTGTTACTTCACGTCGGTTTTCTATGAGAGGTACTACCCCGGACGAGCCGACCATTCATGCTGAAACCAATAATAGTTTCAGCGTGACTCTACCACCATTAATACCTTTATAATAATTCGCACTAATTTTAAATACCTTTATAATAATTCGCACTAACAGAAAAAACGCATACCGACACTTTTCAACAAACTATGCACAAATGTTAGGTGTATTTGTGACGTACACAAACCGAATAAGCAATTTTTTTATTATTTGAATATGGGAATATATTATATTTTTTAATTAGTGTTACAAAATTATTGGAAGAAAAAAAAACAAAAAAGATCGTACGCGTTCTTTTGTTTAACCATAACAAAAGTATTTTATAGAAGCGACTTCACTAATACAGGTTGCTTAAACAGTAGTCCGGTGAAGCTGTTAAGATCTTGCTTGGTCAATAGCGTAGTCAGTTCGAAAAAACAACAGGTTACTTAAATAAATATATAACTCTATCTATTACGATACCCATTCCATTAACATCGTTCTATTTAAGAAGTTGGCACAATTTTCGCAAAACCTACATAACCTTCGACCTGTTATCAGCGAAAGGGGGGTATAACAGACCGCCTACATTATTATGGAAGAATTCTTTAGAACTACAATAATAAACTGATACGTTACTTACCCAATAATTCATATCTCTTGTCTTTCCTTTCTGCTGATAGTGGACCACCGCTATCGCCCTGCAATGAAAAATATTTTGTAGCAACTCAAATTTCAAATAAAATTAATTAAATCCAATTTGTTGCTAAGGAAGATTAATGTTTATATCCTTCGGACATTAACGACACGACACAAGACACAAGAGAACGAAAGGTATAGTATGTTTTGAATATAGCAAACCTTTATAACAAGAACTGAAGATTGATCGTGAACATTTCCATGGTTTTTTTTTGTTTATGTTATAGTTGGCAAACGAACAGATGGGTCACCTGAAATTAAGTGATTACCACCGTCCATGGACACTAACAACTCCAGAGGGGTCGCAAGTGCGTTGCCACCCTTTGGGGGGAAGGGTTAGGGGAGGGAGAGGGAGAGGAGAGAGGATAGGGGAGGGGAGGTGGACCTCCGGCACTCTCACTGACCGAACGAAACGCAACAATGCAAGCACTGTTACTTCACGTCGGTTTTCTATGAGAGGGTGGTACCCCGGGCGAGCCGACCCATTCATGCTGAAACCAGTAATAGTTTCAGCGTGGCTCTACCACCATTAAAAAAATGGTAATTTATTTCTTCTTCACAGAACTTATCCCTATCCTTATTAATATTATAAACTAGCTGATAGCCCTGACTATGTCTACGTCGTCAATTATCTCAATTGTTTTGTTATACCTCAAAGGGAATAATATGCAGCGTTTTCGAAGAAGGCTCCAAGGTGGCTTGACTTTTTCCGCCACTTCCAACAATTATCGTTATAGTTCAACTAATTGAAAAAAATCTTAGCAAAATATATATCTAAACCATCCTCATGAATCACTCTATCTATTAATGAAAACCGCATGAAAATTAGTGCAATAGATTTTGAGTCTATCGCGAACAGACGCGACGGAGGACTTTATTTTTAACCGACTTCGAAAAAGGAGGAGGTTACTACGTTCGGTTGTGTGTATTTTTTTTTATGTATGTTAATCGATATCTCGGGGAATTTTGAACCGATTTGAATGATTCTTTTTTTATATAATATGTGCTGATACGGATTGAGTTACGGATTGAGATTATTGGTTACGCTTTCACACCTTAGCTACTCAGCTGATCGACATGAAACTTATACACGTTATGAGATATACAAAACCGACATAGAATACTATTCATTAAAAAAATGGACTGTTTCCGAAAGATAAATCAAACCTACATAAATACGACCGAAGACGCCAGCAAAAGCTAGTATAACGATAAAACACAATCACCTGACAGGTATCCTTTTCTCCTTTTTCCGGATAACCAGCACAAAGCATATAGTCTGCTATCATGGCCGATTCATACTTAGTGTTTCTACAAGCTTCGTTGCTTAATATTGGTAACTCTACGTCCATAAGACTACAAGAATGGTTCTTTAGTTCTGCCGTGGAACCCCAACCAGCAGCAATTGCTTTGACTCCTTCATAACTATTATCTAAAACATTGTTTACATATGTTTTGATTAATAAGTAAATAATATACGCGTTTTATTCTTAAACTAGCGGGCCCGGCAGACGTTGTCACGCCCTGATTATAGAAAAAACCTTGACAAATTATATACCTAAACCTTCCCCATGAATCACTTTATCCACTGGTGAAAACCGCATGCAAATCCGTTCAGTAGTTTTGGAGTTTATCGCGAACAGACAGACAGACAGACGCGGTAGGGGACTTTGTTTTATACTATATAATAAATAATAATAATAATAATGATGAGTGCAAAAGTCTCCTTATTAAGTTTTATATTGCAATTTGGTTTTTGCTAGATGAATTTCTCTAAATGGTAAGATAAAACAATATATAATACCTCCGTAACAAAATATCCTGGCTGCATTTGACATGTAGTTAAATGAAAGCGAATCTTTAAAAATAACCAGTTGTGAATAAATAAACCCCAAACAAAGCGAAATGAAAAAGGAGAAAATACCAAAAATAAATGTTTCCATCTAAAACACGTTTAATTGATCATAATTACTTTATATGAATTGATTATGTTTTGGAATTGTTGATTATGTCTACTTTGTCTTACTAATGTAAAAATTTATTTATTTATTTACACATTATGCGTTAAATGCGCAATGGCGGACTTAATGCCGAAGGCATTCTCTACCAGTCAACCATTAGGTGATGCAGAGATAAATGTTGGTAGGTGTAAAAGGTCTGGACCTAGAGAAGATGGGTCGGGGGGCCCATCTTTCTATTGCGCAGGTCCGGCGGACGGAGTGTACCCGGCTGTCTCCAAACAGGACGAGGTCCGGCGGCAACAATATCGCTGCTGGGCCAACCGCTGGGGCGGCACGATGAAGTCTATAGAGATCTCGTGCCGCCCCAACTTAGCGGTAGACGTACACCGTGGGGTTTTAGTCCGTGCGAGACGGACATAACCCACCCTCTCCCCCGGGAGGGTGGTGTATCCATAAGGGATTTCCCCACGTAAAAAAAAAAAAGGTGTAAAAGGTGAGGTTTTTATAAAATAAATTTATAAATAACTTACCATCGGAATGTGGCAAGCATATAGGTTTGACGGTATCAGTAATGAAGACCCGTTCATTTATTCTCAGTAATGCGATGTCGTCTCGAAAATTCCTATAAGTGAAATTGTGCGCTAAAAGCTGTATCACAAATCTCGTTTCGGGTCGTTGATTTTTGTTACATCTATTGTGCTCCCCGAGTGTTATTTTTATCATGAACCACATAAACCTGCAGATATAACAGAGGGATTTATCATATACCTAATATTAAAATGACTTTAGTATCTACATATACGATTATTTCTGCAGGAAAGCAGCAGTCCTAAAGCTGTCGTATTCCAGGTTCGAAGGATTTGAAGTGACACACACTGGTACACGAGGTGTTCTAAGTTCTCGGAAACAATAGCCTAACATAACATAAAAAAGTAGAACCGGGACTGGTTTTCCGTAATATTACTTCTATAACTTCGTTATATATTATACACTTCTATAACTTTATATAACTACGTAGATATAAAAAAATAGAACGTTCATAACTACGATTATCTGCAAATAATACTGTGTAGAGTTATTTGAAATACCGCCATACATTTAATAATTAATTTAAAACGTGTTTAATTAACAACGTGAGAAAAAGTAGAATAAAGAAAATAATATTCGGAGCTATAACAAAAATAACTATATATAACTATAAAAACAAACATCGATGTACATCGATGATGTATCGATGGACGGGTCAGAAGTGACTTGTTTTTATTTGAATAGGAATTTTCGCATGGCGGGAAGATTTAGATAGATTAGATTCTGGCTGTTAGCTAGATCGAGTTCAATATTGCATAATAATTTAATATCAGATGAGATTGTACTCAAACGTCAACTAAAACCAATAAAGTATAATAAAAAAGCAATATCTAGATTATAACAAATAATAACACAATAACAATCACTTAGTAACATAGTAATTCACTAGACTAGGCATCCCTCGGCAGCGGCTCAAGTCTAGGTCAGTTCCCTTGGCGTGGAGCCCTTGAGTACGTCGCTCGCGCGATACAGGGACACAAAATCTTACATCACTGCAACAACATTACACATATCATCTCCACACACGTGCACGCACACATGCTTACACATGAAAGTGGAAAGGTTTTATTTTTTCCCTTATCAAACTGAAATAGTTTAGAAAAAATTATCCGACATAAAATACATATAAGAGTTGTTGTGGTATGTATGCTTGGTACACATATGTTTGTTTTTTTTTTTTTCGAACTGACTACGCTATTGACCTGGCAAGGTCTTCACAGCTTCACCGGACTACTAAGGTTGGAGCTTAAGGCTCACAACCGATTTTGGGTTTTGGGTAACAGACACAAGGGTGCACGCACACCTCGGCTTGGACTGTTACCGAAAAAAGACGCGTCTGTCTGTCCTAGCTAAACTATTCTAAGCTATTCATACATATATACATTTGTGAACCATGCAATGAAAATTGCATGATTCACCAATGAATACGTGTATATCTGAAATGAAACGAACTAAAACTATTCGATTCAGTTCGATTGAGGGAAAAAAAGTAAACCCTCCCACAGTGTGTATAGATGTGCACGTGTGTGAGAGAGATAATCTCATATGTGTGTTCAAGTGATGTAGGTGAGTCACTGTATCGCGTAAATAATATCAAGAGGGCTCCGCGCGGAGACGACCTCGACTCGAGATATTATTGAGAGACCGCGAAGTGTGCGGGAGCTAATAGGGATCGATGTATCTTGTATATACATTTTCTTATAGTGTATAATTATATTGCTTATAACACAAGTCGTGTTCGTATAAGAAACGTCCGTAAACCTAATGTTAATGGTAATTTTTATTTAGCCATATTTGTTAAATATCTGTGTGTATATTTAAAGAAATAGAAAAGTAGTTCCAATTTTAATTCTTGGATTTGGCAGTTCGCAAAGTAAACCCTTCACCCTTAAATGCTTGGAATGGTTCAACTGGGGCTTCTTCCTTAGCGCTTGGAGGCTTTGAATTCCGGATAAATCGTAATGTCCCAATGACGTAATCATAATCCGGTATACCGCGAACATATGGTTGTCTGGGCTGTGAGGACTGGGCTTCTGACTCGCTCTCACTAGTTAATTTCTTCTTTTTTCCGTCGAGCCTGTTTCCTTCGCCTCTGAAAGCTATGAATCCACTAGGTTCGGGCATCATTGACGCGGGATCTTCTTCCATGGCGTCGATGCCAGAACTTCTTTCGCCTCTTTACGTAACCAACAGGTGGAGCGAATTCGACGTTCATGTCACATTAAATGATGATGACAGCATCTCCAGGCTTGATCTCGAGAACATATAACTCATACACCTTCGAGTTATATTTGATAGCAATGACATCTCCTGTTGTCAAGCAGGAGAAATTTCGCAAGCAGTTCTCCAATACTGCTTTAGGGTTTGTTATATCCAAAAAGTCTTCTGATAGTGGTTGGAATTTAGAGAAAGTTGCAACTGGTAATGATACACTCTCAATTTGTACTAAAGCATTTTCTTCCAAAACTAAATTTGCCATCATCCAGTGGGGTAAATAAACCTTCCCTTCATCAGCTACAAACTCAAGAACACCACAATGTGTGACCTTTATTGTTTTCTTATTTGTTAATTTAAATATCATTGGATATTCAATATTCAATCTTGTGAGCTGTTCCAAAGCTGATGGGGGCATGATGATTTTCCCTCCTCTTTCGACATCCTGTCTCTCACTACCAGGTAACATAGACACAGAATAACATCTATAAGTCATGTTGAAGTACCTCGCAATTTCATGAAACATATTGAATCCGAACTGAAACATTTTGATTTATTTATAACGCTTTGTATATTTGAAAATAAATGCAAATCATGCACACACAGCCCTTCAAAACAATACTCCAATCAACGGCAGCCAATTTCTTAGACTTCTTTTCTTATAGTTTATTGATTTGACATTTTAATTACATTTTTACATTTTCAATATCTTAACACTATGAATACAATAATTTTGCTTTCTACATTTAAAAAACTATATCTGTTTTATTCTATTATTAGCAAAAGAAATATCACGAAGTTCTTGGATCAATAATTATGTGTAGTTTGTTATTGTATTTAGATTATGTTTGAAAGTTATAGGTAGCATTTTAAAATATTGTATCTATTTGTATGTCCTCATACGACGATAAAAGCTCATATATATATACTAGCTGACCCGTGCAACTTCATCTGCACCAAATCGGTTACTGCCGGTTTCAATTGTATATTTAAATACGAAAGACCTTAATAAACCTAAACCCGATTGCAACGACACCTACCGTTTCCTTTTGTGAATCCAAACTATCCAGGGACTCACTCAAACATATTGCCAGTTGATATGTGAGAAATCTTTTAAAATAAGCCTAGAACCCGTTCGCAGCATCACCTACCGGATCCAATTAAAATAAAAACTAACCTACATTTAAGAGAGGTATTTACTCAGGACGCCATGACAGTGACGACCGACGAAGGATGGTGTATCATTCCATGCTGTTGATGTTCGATGTTGTTTTTGGATTGTATAGTGCTCTTACCACAAGTGTAGTCACTTTGCCGTACTACCAAAAAAAGGCGATAATTGTCTTCCCAGTACCCCTTGATTTGCTCTTGCGCCACTCTCCTCCACGCCCGTTCACTATTCGCGTAAAAAATATCTATAGCACTGAGAGACAATATACCTTTATAACGATGAAAGAATTTTCAAAATCGTATAAGTAGTACCAGGCATTCCCTGAACACAAAACTTTATCTCTCTTTAAAATATTAGTATAGATATATATAACATAGCATAGTAATGGTATACTTGTAGAAAAATTGTAAATACATTATTTTTGTCGTCTATATCGATAACAAAGACCACGAATTGCATGGGTCAGGCAACAGCCCAAGCCAAGGTGTGCCGTGCAGCCTTGAGCTAGTTGTCAAATAAACTCGGCTGAGTGCCTTAAGCGCTCGCCTTAGTAGTCCGGTGAAGCTGTTAAGACCTTGCTAGGTCAATAGTGTAATCAGTTCGAAAAAAAAGTAATTGTTATTTGAGAACACAATAATGTTCGATGAGTCGCATAAAATGCGGTAAAGGAGGAAGTTAGTAAAAATGAGATAAGTATACGAAAACAAACTCGCAAACTTTACCTCTTTATAATATTAATATATATAATAGTATAAATACATTAAAATAAAATAAAATATTCATAAGCGCTCTGTAACATAAATTAATACTGAATGTGAGGCACAAATTAGTATATAAACAAAAAGTCGGTCTAAGTAAAAATCATTACACTAATTAGGTTATATTATAATATGTATTTATATATAACATTAATTCATAATACCGTATTTATACATACATGCGCACAGCTAACATGATAAAATAAAATTCAATAAAAATATATTCAATGATTATAGAAAAAACCACCTCAATTATAATCGTACTTAGAAACTTAATGTATTATCACCGAATTGCAACTAATATTAGTTATTAAAACGATGAAAATTATTAACAAAAAAGGTTATTTTATTCAACAATATATTATAGTAATATATTTTAGATAAAAATTTTATTTACACTTAAAATTACCTCTATCACTGTCATGTATAACAACGTAGTCAATACACATTTTTTCGAATTGTCTTATTAGGAGATAGTTATATGAAAAATACCTACCCTTTTACACAGTGAGCGGCGGTTAGAATATATCTATCATTCACAAGTGTACCTCCACAATAGAATTTCGTGAAGTAAGAAAGGCGAGTCATCCATGGATACTCATTGATGTTGGTCTCCACTCCTCCAATAATTCTAGAAGCTTCGTTACGTTCACCACAACCTACAAAAGATATGTGTCGTTACATTTTGACCAATTTGGTCAAAATGACCTAAATCCAATTATATTAATCGTTTATATAACATGTTTAATTTTTTAGATTGCAAGTCTTTATACACCGAGAACGAAGTTCACACTTTACCGATCATAACGTTTTAGTTTTTTATATGATTTGCATATTTTACATGTACAAAATTTGAAGATCTTGAAAAATAACGTAAAATAATAGAAACGGCTAAAATTGTATTTAGTTATTTTTGAAATATAACGATACATAGTATTGTTTAATAATATGGCAAATATCATTATAATGAAAAGTTCAAATTAAACTCTGCATCAAATTAATTAAATTTAAAAGGAAGTTACAGTCTTTATTTATTAGTTTACGCGCTTTGGGTTAATCTCGTTATCTCTAATAATCAGGTAACGCTGAGGTCAAAACCTGAGCCTATAAATTATAAAAAAATCATGTAGTTATATTTATTTTCCATTAGAGTCGATTATCGACAGAATTAAAAAACCAAGAATTCTTCCAACGTTTAATAAAAAATAATTTAGCATTATACTGTTATGGCACAATGTGCAATGAAAAAAAAAACATAAAACTATATTTTCCATTGCTTATTATACAAAGAAACTTCGTAATTAATTAATAAAAAAAACTTATTCAATGTAATCGCTTACCGATTGCAATGTTTTTAACAAAACAATTTTTTTATATATATATATATACATATAATCACGCATATATTCTACAATTTTATTTACCACGAAAGTTCTTTAATCAATATTGAAAAATGTCAATACCAATAATAAAAATATAACCCTTAATATGTAATCTTTAATCATACTATACTAGTTCAGGTCAAGAATAGTGCTAATTTATTCTAAATATTTTGTAGTTTAAGATGATCATTAATACTCACGGCAGTTACATTTTCGTCCGTATTCACCGTGATCTTGAACCGGTTCATCCTCATCATCAATCCTTACCTTTAATTTATTAACAATAATAATCACTCGCAAATATATCAAAATCGACGAATGAATATAACCATAATTATACTTACTGCTTGTCCAATTATACAGAAACTCAAAAGAAACAGAAAGACAATTTCCTTAGTCATTTTAAAAATATATAAATAACAAAAATTACAACGACATTTATAAACTGGCTCGCGTCAGCAAGCGACCAGGTGCAACAACAAACCGGGAAGCTGTGAAGGAATGGGAGCGTTGAACCACGTTCGCATCTCCTATACTACAACTATGCAGATTTTATAAATGCTGTAAAGAATACATCCCTATTATCTAGTCACCGCACTATCTTTTTCAAGATACTAACGAACAACACTGTAGAAGGAAAGGGACGACAAACTGTCCAGCGTTTGTCCTTTAAAGTATTAACTTCGTTTAACAGTTGTAAAGTTTTAAACGATTATTGAAATAACGGTACTGAACACCTTACTTCTTAGTTATTTATTTTAAACATCATGGACTGTTCCTGGAGAGTTGCTCAAAAGCCAAATTGCACTATCTCGGAAATGAAAACAATTACAAAAACCATTTTAAATGATAGTCACTTTTTATGTGATAATATTTGAAATTCATTATGTTATTTAAGACAAATTTAATTAGACTATGAATAAAGACTGTCAATTTTCACACCGTTATCAAAACTTTAAGGATAAATATAATATAATATCAAATTTATACAAAAAGCAACAAGACCACGCTATACGAACTTAAACAGTTGCACAAAGAAGCTACGAGGTACAAAAACCAGTATGAAAAATTAATTTTATTATATTCTTTATTACAGCGAGGTATATATAACTATCAATCTCATTATTAAAATAATATATCTTCTTAAAAATTGCAGTAGCATGCTCCTTCAGTGTTGTCTCTGATCCAATCCAAATATTTCGTTACTCTTGTATAGACTCCTGGATAACCCTTTCTTGCACATCCATATCCCCAAGAGACGACGCCTAAAAATTCACGATATTGCTTAAAATCTCTATAAGCCATTAAGAGTTATTTAATCCTTATGGTATACTAGCTATACCCGCAACTCCAGCCGCGTGGAACCTAGTGTACAAAAAACAGTGACCAATGAAGTTATCTGAATGTATTTAAATCCATTTACTTATCTACTTTTCTCTCGTAATTAAGTCGCATCATTAAATTTACAATAACATTTAATAGTGTGAACCGATTTTAATGAAACGATGACTAAATGTTACTCGAGGATATGTTTTATAATTTTTAAAAAAGGAGGTTTTATCGTGTACCCAATACTTTAGCAGGGATGCGTGTTCAAACAAACAGACAGACAGACAGACAGACAGACATTACTAAAAATGAATGAAATGTATTTTATTACTTATTCCAAGACAACTGCGACAATTATTGTCACCAAAATCTAAAAAGTGCAGACACATTAGATTTACATTCTTATTTTATATATAGAAGATGGTTAGACCCGCTAAAACACGTTAAGCACTTACTTTGAGTAGTCCACGTTTCAGCCTGGATACATAGGCCGTGGCTACTATTCGACTCGTGCTTAACGTGTTCTAGACCCCACAAATCATATTTTTATTATCAAATCATAGTTTATTACGTTTTCATGTCTTAGCCGCTTAACCGATATCATTAAGTTAGACGTTATCAGGAATACAAAAAACGACATGGGATACCTTACTTCCTTTTCTAGTAGATGGAGCCACGCTGAAACTATTAATCGTTTCAGCATGAATGGGTCGGTTCGCTCGGGATAGTACCACCCTCTCAAAGAAAACCGACGTGAAGTAACAGTGCTTGCAATGTTGCGTTTCGTTCGGTCAATCAGCGCGCCGGAAGCCCACCTCCCCTACCCTCTGCTCTCTCCTCTCCTTCCCTACCCCTTCCCCAAAAGGGAGGCAACGCACTTGCGACTCCGCTGGTGTTGTTAGTATCTATAGACAGTGGTGATGACTTAATATCAGGTGACCCATCTGTTCGTTTGCATACTATGACTTACAATAAACTTCCTAAAAAAGTACTATTCCCGAGGTATGGGCCAAAACTATATTAGCGCGAGCGAAGCCGCGAGTGAAGCTTGTTCTAACATAATTTGATATTAAAAAAGGGATACAGCAACTTTAAAGTCTCTCTAACGATAAATAAATAAAATATAAAAACATTGATAAAGTTATTTATTTATACTCACCGATTAATTCGTAGACATGATCCTCATTTTCCGCTATCAATGGTCCCCCGCTGTCACCCTAAAATAATTTAAAACGTGACCGTTAAGTCATACCGTATTCTTTTTAACATAAACATTGACGTATCAGTTACAATCATCACCAATAATATATTAAATTTCTTACATTTAATTATATAGAAATTCAGTGTCATGATATTTGTCCACAATGAACTTCGAAATTACTCAACCGATCTTCATGAATAATAACTGCATTTATATATAATTTGGTCCAACTTGAGAGATAGGAATAATTAATTAAATTATTATATTTCGATTAATGTACTCAATATTTTTTAAGTACAAATTAAATAATTGTCAATGTTGATTACTGTTATTAATAATAGTAAGTTTATCAGTCTCGAACAGATGGCGCTTTAATAGTTTATTGACAGAAAACTGTAGAACCGACTGTTATACATATGTCACACATGGCGCCACATTTTAATTTTTAGTTTCTCTTTCAACTCTAGTTTATTTTTTAAATACTTTGTTAACCCTTATCGGATTTTAATTTAACTTTCCGTTCTTCACCTCGACAGTATTTAGACAGACTCATTCTACATAATACCAAATACTTTATCATAGTTTAAATTCAACGTGAAATAACTTAGCCACAGCAACGCGTACATCAGCTGGTAGAGATATTATCAAATCAAGATTATATGGAAGCTAACTCACCGTGCAAGCGTCCTTATGAGCTGTGGCCGGATAGCCCGCACACATCATAACATCTTTAATTTTTGTTGCATTGTATTTCGTATTCTTGCATTCGTCATTGCTTAGGACCGGTAGATCTGCTTCTAAAAGTGTACAGGACCAGTTGCCAGTCTCCGCAGTCGCGCCCCATCCAGCGACGATAGCCGTGGCACCTACGTAATCTTTATCTGAAAAATATTATATCATAGAATATTTATACAGATTTACTTTACGTCCTTACGAGAGTTTTTATAATTGTACTCGGATAACTGCGGTTGAGAGCTTTTTCTACCTCTAAATTTCGCATACTATCTTAAGGCAGATCGTCGTTTAACATCTGGTAAGATTATAATATAAGACTAAACCTTCCAAGTATAGAGAAAGAAATAAAAACTCGGTATATGTGGAATTATTTCCTTTTAAGGTCACTGGAGCCTATTTAAATTTATACCTGACTGACTCTCTGATAACGATAACTTATGCATGATATTTTCAAGGGGATTGTGGTTCAAATACTGTTCGATACGAGAAGAACCAAATGAACAATAAAATAAACATTTCAATATTCCGAGAAACACTGGTATGCAAGTTTGTTTTATGAATTCCATATCACTACATATAATAAAACAAAGTCCCCTGTCATGTCTGTCTGTCTGTCTCTTTGTCTGTTCGCGATAAACTCAAAAACTACTGAACGGATTTTCGTGCAGTTTTCACTATTACATAAAGTGATCCATGAAGAAGGTTTACGTATATATTTTGTTAAGGTTTTTTTATTATCAAGGTCTGCCGAGACCGCTAGTATACTATAAACACATCTGTTTCATAAATAAACTTATTTATTTTTAAAGTTTAATAGTGAACATAAATAAGTCGTATATACTTATAAAATTATTAAATTAAATTATTATACCCATCTACCATTTTAATTTACACTTATATACACATGTATGTTTGGTTGTGTAATCTCATTTAAAAGAGTTATAAAATGCTTTAAAAAAGAATTCAGAAAAAATAACCACAATTTAGCGTTCTCAGAATTTTATGACATTAATAAAGCGATAAAATGAATGTTTCGAAGACTAAAAAATATTCTCAATAAAACTTTACTTTAAAATTTTCCGTGTTTGAAATTTATCCTCGATTCGAAAAGGGTAACATGGCTGATTGTAAATCTGTAAACTGTTTTATTTCTTTATGATATGAATATGAATATGATATGAATATGAAATATTTAAACCCTTTATTTCACGATCGTATTAAGATTAGTCAGTATAATTTGAGATTTGAGACGCTTCCAAAAATATATAAATATACGTTCTCTTTCATCCACAAAATCGTTTTAGTATTACATATTTACATGCAATCTTATATTATTATTAACAGACACAGCCATATATCCGCTATCAAGCCATACAGAAATAACTTCATCCAAAATAGCAGCCTTTGAACTCGGAATTTACATTATAAATTCAAATAGCTTACAACCATAATATAATAAATTATGTATACACCTATTTTGTAACAATAAAGATTATCTTATAACCGTTATTAGTTTGTTGTGAATAAAAAACGAAACAAATAAAATCTTATACGTTTCGGTAATCAATTCCGTGTCATGATTATTTAAAAAATAAACACTTTTTACTTTAAGATATTAAAAAGGTATATTAAACAAGGAAACACAACTAAAACAATCCTTAAGAATTTATACGCCGGTGTTTTTATATCATACGAGTTCCCAGAAGGCCTGGCTTTGATTTCTCTATAGCTTTAACAAACATATAACGAGTGGATAACTTGTGTCGAGCTTGTTTTTCTTTCCTTCTCGATTTGACTACGGTATTGACTTAGCAAGGTCTTAACTGCTTCACCGGACTACTCTTGCATTGATCATTTTACGAATATTCACTCTTAGAATTTGCGTCATACATTGGAATTTCGGAACAAACTGGGATGCACTTTCTCCGTGTCATAATTAACCATTACTAGTGGGCGCCCAGTGGTCGACATTCGACCATAGTTCATTGATTTTTTAAAGTTGAATGTAGAATGAAAAAGGGTAATTGGAACGTAAGAGTAAAATAATACATACAGTCGAGCATAGCAACCTCCTTCACAACCTTTTTTGAAGTCCTTTATTGACAGATGTCAAAATGTCTTTTTTATTTACATGTGTGTATATGTTGTGTAAAATTGAAGCAGTAGTGTGAGTAATACATATTTTAATTAATTTAATGTACTTCTAATGCATTTTATAGAAAATAAATAGCTTTCTGCACTTCTCCTCCATATAAACTTCGCGCATTTCTCTCAAAAAGGGATACAAAGTTTGGGCTTCACGTATTAATATATAGATATTCTACTTTGAAGCCCGATAGTGGTATGTAAAGAGTAAATAATAAATGCAAATAATACCTGGGTTTGTTGGTAAGCATACAGGACGAACTGCATGTGAATATGTTAGCGGCTTATGCAGTTGTATTAGAGCAATGTCGTTGCTCAACTCAGTCAATGAGAAATTATGAGCGATCACCTTCACGACGTATCTTGTGTCAGGGACCTGACTACGATCGCATCTGTTATGTTCGCCGAATGTCACACGAAACATAAACCACATGAACCTGAAGAAAATTATAAATCCTTTATTTTATTATCATCACAATAACTTCTAACCGCTAACACGCAGCTGAAGCTCTCAAAAGGAAACAAAAACAATTTTGAAACGTTCCTCATTGGCACTCCGCTCCTATTGGTCTTAGCGTGACAATATATGATAAATGAGCTATCTAACACTGAAACAATTTTTCAAATTGGACCAGTAGTTCCTGAGATTAGCGAGTTCAACCAATCAAACAAACAAAACCTCCAGCTTTATAATATTAGTAAAATGTGATTTATACTGTATCCGTGTTATCACAAAAACGTTAAATATGTATTAAACACTTGGTTTAAAAAAGTTTCCTAATAAATGCACCGCGCTCGCCCGAGGCAAGTTCGCGTTATCCTTTTTCACAAGTCTAACCTAACGTAACCAAAGCGAGACAAAAGAGCAAGATGGCGAACATTCAGCGACCGCGGTGTATTTAATATGAGACCTTTTTAAAGCCAGGGTTCAATATGTATTTAACTTTTTTGTAATAACACCGTACATGTTTTAGGGTTTGACGACAACCCTAGAGGGGGTTCACAAGGGTTGCTGCCGGAACACTCCAACAGGTGCTTGACGATATATTTTCAACTAGAGGGTGGTAGCTGGTCAGGCGGACTTAAAAAAAGCCCTACCTACCACCATGCTATGGCTTCATCGCGATGATTTCCTTCACCGCTCAGACACGCTAAGGATTCGAACCTACGTCCATCGAGGCTGTGTCCGAACACGCTATCAATTAAGCCATCGTCGGTTCAAAGTCGATAATTTTAATATAAATAAGTACGTACTAAAAAATTTACTAATTACTTATGGCTTTACTTTATTTTTGCATATTATATTTTAACACTATCTTAGCTAATATAACATTCAAAAAAATCAAGACCTATTCTTATATATTCTTTCCTTCTTTCCATAGATGTTGGTATATTTGAGAATGTTTAACAAATCGTTTAAGAATAAGAAAAAATGTATATCGAAATATGTCATATAAGTCCATATCAAAGGTGAAGCTACTACAGTATCAACCATATGAATAAAAAATAAAAAAATACGTGCGTGTATCTGTGTACACACATAAGGAGTGACATAAGACATCATTTTCAGAAAAATGATCCACTATATTTACAACTTTACAGAAATTGATTAAATAAAGCTAAATTAGATAAAATGTAAGCAAAAGGCTTTTATTATTATAAACATGGATACAAATAATTTAATTATTTTACCTTATTGTTACTAAGATTATAATAGCATTTCATCAATTATATTTCATTAATTATAATAGAATTATTACTATTATTGTTAACTTTATTATATATATTTGAAATTAATGGCTTATGATAACTGAAATATGAAATGTATGGTTTACATTCCACGGAATCTGATCATTGTGAGCGCACCTTTAAAAATAAACATGGCGCGTAACGGAAAAATGTACAGAAATTAAGATTGCGCGTAACCGAAAAACGTTACATACGTTTTTACATGCTTTAAAATTCCTCCCTACGTCGATAAAGAAGTTTCACTTCAAACATTAAACGTTCCACACGTGTTCTACAATTACATTTAAATAAATAGACAATGAAAGTATGAAGAAATAGTGTTTGCAGGTCATAGTGATTCCAAACTCACATGTGGAATACACGATTTATTCAACTGTATGAAACTACACCCATCCCCCTAGGAATTCTAACGCGGGGCCCACACGGCCCATGAGACCAGTTACGATATTGGTCCATATGTTATAAAAAATCTATCACGTAGCTAAAAAACATTGCTTTGCCAAATTCAGATAATTGCAATAGCAAAAATATATATATGCATTTATTTATTTATTTATACATGTCATTTTATTTGCATCTACTTTTCTATTATAGTTTTCATATTTTGTATTTTTATAATATCTAATATTATATTATTATTACTTTGAAGAATCTGAAACCACGAATCGTGAAAAGAAAATGGCAATATTGCTATATTGCAAACCGTAATCTGGAAGAACTTCGTTTTTAACTGGAACAAAAAATTTGAAGGTTAACTATAAAATAATAATCATACATACAGTGGTACAACAAAATAATCCCAAGGAGGGTTGATATCAGGCAGGCGGCCGATCGTAAAAATGAAGCCAAATCATATACCACAACATGAGAAACATGTTGTACCGACCCTACTTATGTGGGATAAGGGTAAGAAGAAGAAGAAGATATATATGCATTCTTTTATTTTAATTCATTACGTTATATACACAATTTAGATGAAAGTCTATATTCATTCTAAAAGGATATATTAGTTACTAGAGGGGTATGTACCAAATCTATACTACTATTATAAAACTGGAGAGTTTGTTTGTTTTGTTGAACGTACTAATCTTAGAAACTACTAGAACTTAGAAACTGTCCCGATTTGAAAAATGTATTCAGTGTTAGATAGCTCATTTATTGAGGAAGGATATAAGCATATATATCATTACGTCAAGAGCTAATAAAAGCGGAGCACTAATGAATAATATTTCTTTGTTTTCCTTTTGAGAGCTTCCGCTACATGTTGACGTTAGCTCAAAGTAACTCTTCCCCGCGGACAGAAACTAGTAATTTATATATATCAGTAAAGTGATTAGAATACTTCAGTTGGCACCCTCTTGTATGACGTATTCATGTTGTTCGATAAACATCTTTGTTACAAAACTCTTCAATAGTAAACAACATTATTATAATGTATACGTTTCTTCTAAATTCACTCACCCTTTCATACAATGTGCTGCAGACATTACAAATCTATCGTTGATAACCGAGGCCCCGCATCCGAATGCGTTGTGGTAAATGAGTCTAGCTAACCACGGGAAAGCGTTAACGTCCGATCCCAAGCCACCAACAACACGAGGCTCCTCATTCCGATCACCGCAGCCTACAAAACATAAATATTCGTTTAGTTTCAAGAAACTGACCCTATATATTTGTTCCAATTTTAACTACATTCACATATTAGAAATTTGGCCTGACATCTTTACATAGTAAAAAGTGAAGTCGCTTCCGCTGTCTGTTTCCCTTCGATCTTTTGAACTATTAAACGGATTTTAATACAATTTCAATCTGCAATGGATAGACCTATCAATTCCAGGCAAAGTTACGTCCAGTAAAAAACATAGTGATGGATTTCCGCAAAATAGGCGGCGCATTCTTCTATCAATAAATTCTTCGACAAACTTTTTGACTGCTCTGAATATAGATGCGCAAAATACAAATTTACGTATAAATATGCGGTATATAATCGAGACAAAGATAAACACATATCTTAGATTTCTTTATCGTGGTTATGTAGTAAATCCATAGCTATATTATGCACACGTTAGAAATTACGTCTATATTTAGAGCGGCCGAGAAGATTGACCAGGACTATAAGCAAATAATTTCCGAACGGCCACACCTATTTGGCTGATTATTTTTTGTTGTATTTCTAATTGTTAGAACATGATTTGTATAAAAGTAGATGTTTTAATAATCATAAGATTTTTTTTAATGGGTAAATCTTCAAAAATAATGACAAATTACGTTCAGTTGTTCTGTTGGCATTTTATTTAATGACATAGTGTAACGGGAGGATTTGTTCACATTTTCTTCATTAGCACGCAGTGTGAAGCCGCTTGTGGTGTATATAGTTAAGTTCATGAAGTAACTGACATTCTAGATCTAGTTAATAATATCCCGCTGCAATACACTAAGGAGATAAGAATATACGCTGACTGGTTCCGAAATGCGTAGCTTACAGTTATCACAATGACAAGGGTTTTAACCTTGTGTACGTTCATTTTCGTTGTTCAGTACTCATTATCGGAAGATTCTAGTTTTGATGTTTAAATATTAGAAAAGTGACAATGGCTCCGAAATAGTATGTCCAGATATCATATTGAGCGATATAAGTTCAAATTCTGCAGCAAGCCTAACCATTTAGTCAAGGAAAAACGTGGTGAAATAATAACATGACGATAAGAAACTATCGAATGCTGACCTAGCACTAGAGTTCAGGGGTGTAAGGAGCGTCGAATAACATCTAAGACTTGAGACATCCAAGCCAACCTCACCTGCATGTGGTGCACCCTGCTGAATAACGAACGAGGCAATGGCGAAAGCGGGGTGGTTGGGTTTTACAGACCGACTGGGTCGCAACCACTAAGTATATGGCGAAAAAGCCCGTCATAGTGCTTCGCTTCTGCGGGTCGCGTTTCGGGATCAGCCTGTGCATATCCAGCTTTTCGCAGGTCTATAGCGACTAGCAAAGCGATCGATTTCAGCAAAAAAAAATGGGGGTCCATGAGATAAACATAAGGGCCAACTTTTTTTTTTTCTCGAACTGACTACGCTATTGACCCTGCAGGGTCTTTACAGCTTCACCGGACTACTAAGGCGAGCGCTTAAGGCACTCAACCGATTTGGTTTTTAGGTAACATACACAAGGGCGCATGCGCACCTCGGCTTGGGATGTTACCTGGAAAAAGTCGCGTCTGACCTAGCTAACTATTCTAAGCTATTCATACATATATACATTTGTGAACCATACAGTCGAAATTGCATGATTCACAAATGAATACGTGTATATCGGAATGAAACGAACTAAACCTATTCGATTCAGTTCGTTGAGGGAAAAAAACAAAACCCTCCCACCATGTGTATGTATGTGCACGTGTGTGAGAGAGATGATCTCATATGTGTGTTCAAGTGATGTAGATGAGTCACTGTATCGCGAAAATAATATCACGAGGGCTCCGCGCGGGGACGACCTAGGCTCGAAATATTACTGAGAACCGCGATGTGTGCGGGAGCTAAAAAGGATCGATTACAAAAGCGCGGGCGCAACACGCATTTAATAAGATCGAATTTAAATTTACTTTACGGCGACGGCACCGAAGTCTAAAAATAGACATAACAAAAATTATTATTATTGTTTGACGGTTATTTTTAGGGGAAGATAGACGTAAATACGCGATTTACTCTATCTTATATGAGTTATTTATTTGGAACAGCTGCGCGCGCGAGCCGTTGTAGTGTAGCCGCGATGGCTGGAAATCTATGGATTGCCGTGACGGCACCTAGTAGCGGATTACGAGAGCACTCTTCGTACGCCGAGATCTCCGAGATCTCGTGGAAAATGAGTAGTTGACCTGCGTAGTCAATACTCGATAGGGAAAAGGAGTATGCGGGGTCATCCTGTGAAGGATTAGCCGCCGGAGGTTTGGGAATGTGCTGGGACGCGGGTTTAGGAGCCCACGGAGCCTGAGGGGCCCGGTAGGGGCGGGGGGGCGCACTAGTCGCGGGTACGGACGCTGCCGGTGCACGAGACGTGCCCGGCAGGTTCGAGAAGGCCTCTCGAGACATGAGAGGCGGAGGTCGAGGACGGGCGGGGGCAGCGGCCGTCTTAGACGGCGACGCCTGCCTGGGGTATTCGGGGGAGTCTTTAGTGCGAGAACACTCCTTAGTGGAGTGGTCGCCGAGGCACTTAACGCACCTGTTAGGGCCAACGATAATGCTGTCATATACTCGTAAGTAGGTGGTGGCTTTAACCAGGTTTTCTATGCATTAAACAATATATATACAAATATTATCTACGTTAATATTGCTTCTTTATAATATTACGATATATCTACCTATATAAATCATAAAACCTCATTTCAAAACGTATTCGAAGTTGAAAATTGCCAAAAAATAAATATCAGGTAATCAGTTGGTCTATACATAACAGAAAAATATTACAAGTGCTCTATGAAACAAAAAAGTTTAGAAACCTATGTTCTATAGTCTAGAGTTAGCGTCTTTACTCACAATAATGTTAAACATTAAAGAATATTTTGATCTAACACTAAAGATGTAATGATAACAAAATATCCAGAGAGATGTACCATGGAAGTCTAACTTCGATGTCTCAAGATATTATACAAAACTCTTTACAACCTATGGGTTCCTATGCTCCACAAGATGTATGTGCAATTTCCACATTATATATTAATATGAGCGTATATAGGAAAAAAAAATTTACAATAAACAACATGGTACAGATATTATAACAAAATATTAAAAATCTTACTACAGTCTTCGCATTGTGGTAACTGTCTGCGTAAATATATATTAGAATCACCAAATGAACCTTCTGTTACTGTAAGCCCTTCCTGAAAATAAAAAGTATATTTCTTTAATATACATAAATTGAAATTCCTAAAATATACTTTGATTGCCAACGTCCATACCGCGTTTACAACACCGGTTCTTGTCCTTAAGTCCGGGAAAGCTGTGAAAGCCCTTCAGCCCAATAACGTTACTCAATTAGAAAAAAAAACCGAATAAATTGTCAATTAGAAAATATTATTGTTATTTTTTTGTGGTATAGAATCATATAAGTCATGTATTTGGAGAGAGGTGTGAAACAGCAAACAAAAAATATATATTACATTTCAAAAATAATAAAGGGTATTTCCTCAAAGCTGAAAACGGATATTAAACTTACTATTATTATCATAAATCATTTATAACGCTTTTTTTTTAACATGTAAACCTTTATAATATTATAAGTTTAAGAGGTAAAAGGAGAGGATAAAATATCGAAACATGCATTAACGATTAAGAAATTAACTCCGTTATTATTGAATCTCATTAACCCAGTAATTTATAGATGATACCTAATATAATTTTCTATGTCATTAATATGAAATGAATATAACTGTATACAATTTATAACAATAATATATATTGCATATTTTCTTTTCAATTGAAAGGCAAATAAGTATTTGGTATATACAAAAAATATAATTAAGTAGCGTCCGTCCTTCATTCGTGTTAATTACAATATAAAAATATTGCCTGTCACTAAGGGATAAATAAATTATTTATTCATTTATTATATTTCTTATTAGTGAAAGGATTTTTAGAATCAGATCAGTAGTTCCGAAAATTAAATCTTAAAAATCAATAACCTCACCTTTTTATCAAACAATTGGTACAAAAACATTGAGGTTTTTACTAAACGATTTACGCTTATAGCGCTTCTCACGTGTTTCTTTATAGTTTTCGCACACATTTATATATTCTAAATAGTTTTTGTATACATCAATCAATCAGTTAAGCAATTATAAGGTTATAAACTATAGATATTACATCACTTGGTCTTTAAATATGAACGTCTCGCTTACCTGGTTTAGTTCACGCGGTGCATAACCAGAGGCCACACATAGCAAAATAGATAATAAAATATACAACCACATCATTGCACTAGAATATAAGGATAAACACGAGTAAAATTAATTATAAATTTAAATGAAACTTCACAAATCGCCTAAGAAAGTTCATGTGGTTAAGGTTCAATGTTTTTGATACACTAACTCATGTCGCCGATCTCGACGCACTTTATGGATACAGAAACATTAAAATGTAACATATCATCCACGATAAAAAATAATTAATAAATTGTTAAAACACATTAAAATTTACACGTACTCTTAATTTCTACTATCGCAATCATTAAAATAATATTAAACTCGGAATAGTTATTTTTTTATATAGTTATAATATCCGTTTGCATAGGCAAGCGTATTCTTAGTGGCCCGTGATCGCGTTAGGAATGAAGGCGTGTTATTTGGCAATGACCTGACAGGACATTCACCCCGAAAAGCCTTCTCTGACCAATCGTAATCATATAATTATTTTGAACCTTATTAGAAAGGGAATAAAAGTACAATTTGACAAAGAAATACACATACGAGTATCTGCAACCATGTGTCATCGAAGGCCCATCAATTTCGATATTGTCCTCATCATGTGTTTGAAGTTTTTAGCACGCAATTATGTTTTAAATTGTTGCTAAATTTAAATTATAGCGGCAGAAATGAATATATATCCTTTTTGAAATATTTATTTATATGGTAGCCAGATATGAAGAAATAAAAATATACAACAGATTATAAAGTCAATTGATTGAAAGTATGGTTTTATATCTTCTATATTACTATCTATATGCGATATACTATAAGAAATTAAAATGTCACTTTATAGATATTATTCTATTTGTAATAGTTCTAATATATAATTTGGATATAAACTTGATTTCTTTCTTTTTATAACAAAATGAGTGATACGTTTTGTAATATTCTAAAAAGTATTGTATAATAATATATAATGAAAATCTCTCAGCTCTTTTGACGCTTATTCACATCAATATAATTAAATGTATGGTAAGACCATGCACATTCTATTCAGAGTATTTCGTAAATGGTTCTAAGCAACTTATTATTTGGATTCGATCGACCCTTCGCCATTTTTTAATACCAATCAAAACGGGCCGGAATTAGTTTATTTGTATTAATAAAATGTGTACAACGACTGTAAAAGTTACACTACTTGAAAGGGGAGAATCTACGTCAAAATTAACATTGTCTGTATCGCTCTAATTCCTGCGATTAAAAATAATGCGCCGTTATACACTGGGAACTGGTTACATAGAAAACATGTTATCGCCACATGGCTCATTCCTGGTCTAAAAGGATTCTTTTGTGTAGCCAAGTTCAAAACGATTTATCAGCCATTGCGTACCTGTGGTTATTATGTTTATATAGGTTATTTATTTCAATATTGTTGTATTATTTAAAGATGTATGGGTTATGACTATGTTTTTTTTTTATTTAATCGAAAGAAGTGCGGAAGAATTATTGACAAACAGTTGGCGTTGTTGTTCAAGCACCATTAGCGAATACATATATATTTTTATTTATTTTGTATAACATAGGAATGGCTTTTTTTCATAATTCATTTTTGGCAACCTTACTGCCTTTATCAAGTAGATCTTACATATTTCTTGTGATAATATTAATGTTCTAATAAAATGGAGGTTCCCTTGTTAGAACTTTCCATGGAGTTTTTGTGGCATCTCAGAATCCATGCTCCGTAATAATATGTAAAATACCACCAATATTAGAAAGACTAGAGTCAATTAACACAAGATTATTATTAAAATATAAAATCCACTACTTGACAGAATAAGTTGGTAGAACTTTCCATGGAGTTTTTGTGGCATCTCAGAATCCATGCTCCGTAATAATATGTAAAACACCACCAATATTAGAAAGACTAGAGTCAATTAACACAAGATTATTATTAAAATATAAAATCCACTACTTGACAGAATAACAAACCCACCAAAAACTCTCTCTACTTCGCTTCGCTATTTAATAAACACACATGGTAGTATCGCAGAGCCTCCGCTCGCAAACGGAGTATATTCCACTCGAGACGATCTACTCTCTTTCGCCTGAAACATAATAACAAAATGTTCTTAGTCATCGCAAACTCATGTTTTTGTTCTACCATCTCGGATGTGGCTTTGTTACGTACATAAATACAATCATTCAGTAAACGGCGTGCTCGTATATCAGGAATTTTTAATCTTGCATCACTTTCGCCTCTAAGAAATTGAATGTCGATAACTTCCACGTTTCCTGCATGTAATTGTAAATAATTTACAATAATCTGTGATTATTAGGAGAACATTATATAAAATTTAACGTCAATATTTGACCTATTTGACCGACCCGCCCCCGCTTTGAGGCAAAGGATCTCACCGGCAAATAAGCCACTATAAACTTGGATACAAAAAAGTATCCTTTTTCAATAAGAATTAGTCATTTAACCGCAACAAGACTTTTTATTTAATCAGCTCTTAAATACTATAAATTCTTAAATAGTAACTAAATATGATACATATTAAGAGATTATAAGAAGAGATAAGAGACAATTAAGAGAACAAACAGTAAACTTAACTTTAAACTCTGGTTGTTCCGATCCGGCACAGGTGTGCTGCACACCTGCGTTCTTTTTCCTGGAACTGAGTGAGACCTTTGCTTTGTATTTATTTATTGCTTTATCTATTTCTTGGTATACTTATTTATTTACTCATTTATTTATCTATTTATTTACGTAATTCTTTCATTCTTCAGTGATTTATTTTTAAATTTATTTTTCTTTTTATTGTTTGCTTATTTAAGTAGTCTTATGTTATTTTTCCCCTATCTCGCTCAGGTACTTATTTGCGTTGTTTTCCTATTTTGTTTAGTTTTAAACAGCTCCCTTTGATCCGGACTCGGGATAGTCCGTTAAATTCATTAAGGCGCGCCCCCCTGCCCCTCTGGCAGGGAGGTTTCACATGTCTTCCTCCGCCCCACTCCCCTCCTCAGGTCCCGGTATGGCCACCGATCCAGAAGTCAGCCTCCTAGAGACCGAACTTATTAGCCTCCGCGGTTTTATATCCAGCATCTGTCCTCGTCTCGTAGACGATTACGATGCGTACGCTGCGAAGCGTCGCATCGAGTTCCCTCACTCCTCCAAGCCCGCTCCCTCGATCTATGCCAAGATCGAGGCAAGCAATAATTTTCCCATCCCACCCGATCGCGATCGCGATTGCGATGATAGCGACTCCGATTCTGGCTCCGATATGGAGCAAGACCCTCCTGCTCAGCAAGATCCTCCAGCCGAGCAAGCCCCTCCTGCGGACGATGGCTTCACCACCGTCACGCACCGCAAACCGCGCAAGAAGCGCTCAAACTCCTCGTCCGATCCGGAAGGCCACTTGCCTTCCAAAAAGATCGTTAACGTCAATGGCGCGAAAGTGCCAAAGACGACACCAGCGCCCTCTAGACCCGCTTCGCCTAAAACTGCGGGTTCCGCAGTTTCGGGCAAAAAGCCCCGCCCACCGCCCCCCGTTACGATCCAAGACAAAGCGTCTTGGGTTGAAATTTCTAGCCTGCTGGAAACGGCAGGCATCCCTTACACCTCCGCTGTGAATACCGCTGTAGGTATTCAGGTGAAGGTAGCCACGTCCACCGCCCATCGTGACCTCACTCGTTTCCTTCGGGACAACCAGTGGGGTTATTTCACGCACTCTCTCGAAGAGGAGCGTAAACTACGGGTTGTGATCCGTAGGGTTCCTTCAGAACTCCCGACTTACGACATTTCCGACGACCTCAAAGAACAGAAGATTCCTGTTCGCGAGGTTCATCGTATGCGCTCTCCGCGCACCAGGGCTCCATATGATATGGTTCTCGTTGTCCTCGATCGCACCCCTCAAGGGAAAGCGATCTTCAATCTCACATCCCTCTGCGGCCTCTCCGGCGTTATCGTCGAGCCGCCGCGCAAAACGTCTGTGCCCTCGCAGTGTCACAACTGTCAGGTGTACGGACACTCCGCACGAAACTGTCTCCTGAAACCCAGGTGCGTTAAGTGCCTCGGCGACCACTCCACCAAGGAGTGTTCTCGCACTAAAGACTCCCCCGATCCCCCGAGCTGTGTTCTGTGCCGCGGCGTGGGTCATACCGCGAATTATCGCGGATGTCCCCGCGCCCCGCGCACAAAGCGCCCTCGCTACCCCAGGCAGGCGTCGCCGTCTAAGGCGGCCGCCGCTCCCGCCCGCCCCCGACCCCCGCCTCTCATGTCCCGAGAGGCCTTTCCGAGCCTGCCGAGCACGTCTCGTGCACCGGCAGCGTCCGCACCCGCGACTAGCGCGCCCCCCCGCCCCTACCGGGCCCCTCAGGCTCCGTGGGCTCCTAAGCCCGCGTCCCAGCCCATTCCCAGACCTCCGGCGGCTAATCCTTCACAGGATCACCCCGCCTATTCCTTCTCCCTATCGAGTATTGACTACGCAGGTCAATTACTCATCTTCCACGAGATCTCGGAGATCTCGGCATACGAAGAAACCGCCCGAAATCCTCTTCTAGGATCCGTCACTGCAATACATAGGTTTCCAGCCATCGCGGCTACATTACAACGGCTCGCGCGCGCAGCTGTTCAAAATAAATAACTCATATAAGATAGAGTAAATCGCGTATTTACGTCTATCTTCCCCTAAAAACGACCGTTCAATAATAATAATTTTTGTTATGTCTATTTTTAGATTTCGGCGCCGTCGCCGTTAAGTAAATTTAAATTCGATCTTATTAAATGCGTGTTGCGCCCGCGCTTTTGTAATCGATCCTTTTTAGCTCCCGCACACATCGCGGTTCTCAGTAATATCTCGAGCCTAGGTCGTCCCCGCGCGGAGCCCTCGTGATATTATTATCGCGATACAGTGACTCACCTACATCACTTGAACACACATATGAGATCATCTCTCTCACACACGTGCACATATATACACATGGTGGGAGGGTTTTGTTTTTTTCCCTCATCGAACTGAATCGAATAGTTTTAGTTCGTTTCAATCCGATATACACGTATTCATTTGTGAATCATGCAATTTCGATTGTATGGTTCACAAATGTATATATGTATGAATAGCTTAGAATAGTTAGCTAGGTCAGACGCGACTTTTTCCAGGTAACATCCCAAGCCGAGGTGCGCATGCGCCCTTGTGTATGTTACCACCGGTTCGGAAAATAACTCACTCATCCGGTAAGAAACTCGATCTAGTTTGTTATATTAACATATATATATATAGCTTTAAACTCTCATCTATTGCAATTTCAAACTCAGTAATTAAAGTGACGTATAATGTATTCATGCAGTTCTATTGTAAGCTCTGTTTATTGGTGTGTGTGTGTGTTTTTTTCTAAATTTATATTTGTTTTGTTAATCCTAAATTTGTGGTTGCAGTACCTATGTGTCTTTATCTTTAGCTATCCGTGACGTGTTATGTGTGTCTGTTTTATTTGTTTGTTCGTTTTATAAATTTATATTGACATTAATATGACCGACTGAACGTCTGTTTATGGGCTCCCATCGAAAATCAGCGCCGCGGTACTACTTACTGTGTTACACATTTTTGCTGAATGGGTTCACCAATTGTTGGACATCTACATATTCTTAATTTAAGATATTTTTTCTTCTGTCTAATTAGTTTGTGTAATTTAATGTAATTGCATGGTTGTTCCAACAATAAAGTATTTCTTTCTTTCTTTCCTAACAAGAAGAACAGACATACTATCTATTTGGTGTTGAAATAGGAAATATATACTTTGAAAAGTTGTATACTGTAATTGTATTTTATCTGAAGGGTTGATATAACTCGCATCCACGGGAAGTGTACTTTCCGGGTAATTCTAAAAAGCAACAAGTTTTTGGCATTTACACTGTTCCATATAAGTTGAACCTCGCAGCGACATGTAAAGTAATCGATCAATCAGCAATAATAAAAGATGGATACTCTGTTTAGCCATACGATTAAATAAATCATTATCACAGGTGAATAGTTGCTTTTTAAGAAATAACTATCCACCCTCGACGAAGATTCATGAGACGCTCGAAGTTCTTTACGAAGATACACATTTGTCCCTTAGATATATAAGAAAGTTAAATAAATAACTGACTGGAAGAAAGCACATGCGTTTTCTCTCTCGAAAGAAATTTGAGCACTATTTCTTGTATGTAATAAAATTCCTGATTGACAGCTTGAGCATTTCTAATATCCAATTACTATTAAGTGGAGACATCTAAAAAGATATTTAATTATCTATTTCTAAATCAAATAGCCCAGTTTTGTCATTTATTTTCATAATCGACAACAAGGTCAAAGAGGTTCACGCGTGGAACATTGTTGTCACAATTTCCATGGGTCCCTTAATATGATTTAATTTAATTTTTTGATCTATGTCTCATGATTGACAGATAAATCGTATTAATGCTTAAAACAGAGTACTGATGTACTGATTCCATGCTTTATTAGCTACACTTTAAACGGTAAGCCAGGTGGGAGTCTTTGGCAGGATGACAACAAGGTGAAAGAGCATTGTTGTCACAATTTCCATGGGCCCCAATATGTCCTTTTTTATCTATGTCTCATGATTGACAGAGAAATCGTATTAATGCTTAAAACAGAGTACTGATGTACTGATTCCATGCTTTATTAGCTACACTTTAAACGGTAAGCCAGATGGGAGTCTTTGGCAGGATCGTAGTCTGTCGTGAAGTGGATTTTATATTTTATCCATGATATTGTATTATTTGACTCTATATTTTATAATGTGGATGGTGTTTTGCGTAATATAGTTAGGTTATCGTGCACAAGTAAAGTGGATGGGAAATAAAACCACGTAGCATGAGACGTCACAAAAACTCCATGGAAATTTCTGACACGTTATTAGAACATTGAAATTATCCCAAAACACTTGTAATATTATTACATATTTGATAATGGCAGTAATAACCTGGAAAATTGTGTTGAGTTTGACCGAATATGCGAATAGTAAAAGAATTAGTACAATTGTAAAATATTTAAACATCCCAATAAAACGATTAGACATCACAATAAAATAAGTTAGAAGATTAAGAGTAATAAATAGATTAACCGCAATAAATAATTATGATGGTTTTTATTATATGTCTAAGGGATGCCATAAATGATCTAACGATGCGGCATCACCTTATTATTTTTGAATTGTACTGTGCTTACCATCAGGCACAGTGCAGTCAATTTGCCGTGCTACAATAAATAAAAAAAGTACGTTTCGTGTGAGCTTAATTCATTTCTATTTTCAGGAAGCGTATCACTTCTTCATTCATAACGACCAAGGAATGACTTCTAGTAATATCTCTCCTGTATAAGTAACTTTCACGGTCTTGAATAATTATCTAAATCTCGTTAAATGAACAAACACAGCTCGTAGTTATCTTTACCTTACCACAAGTATATGTTTGAAAACGCAATTAATGGAAAATGTATGCTTACCTTAGGAATTTTAAAAGTAAGTAGTAGCAGTAAGAGTGAATGACAACTAAATAATGTTGCGCTCAATTGCAAGATGGAAAATATGCAATGAACATGGTCTTTCTGTGAATAAATTTATCTTCATGCGACAAAACATCTAGCGCTAGTTTGTCCAAATCCAAAGCGTAAATTAAAAAGTTGTTTCCAAGAAATTACCGCTACGATTTTGCAGTTATACTTGCAAACTATTACCCTTTCTGTCATTAGCAATTTATAATTATTTAGGTCACAATACAAATAATTATTTAAATCTTTTTAAATGAACAAACACAGCTCGTAGTTATCTTCACCTTACCACACGTATATGTTTGAGAACGCAATTAATGGAAAATGTATGGGCAGTTTGTTTACCTTAGTAATTTTAAAACTAAGAAGTAGCAGTAAGAGTGAATGACAACTAAATAATGTTGCGCTCGATTGCAAGATGGAAAATATGCAATGAACATGGTCTTTCTGTGAATAAATTTACCTTCATGCGACAAAGCATCTAGCGCTAGTTTGTCCAAATCCAAAGCGTAAATTAAAAAGTTGTTTCCAAGAAATTACCGCTACGATTTTGCAGTTATACTTGCAAACTATTACCCTTTCTGTCATTAGCAATTTATAATTATTTAGGTCACAATACAACTTCAAATGTTTATTAAAAACACTATAAATTTTGTTAAAACCCTCTTATTTACGACGAAATAATAGCGCTATTTAGATTAGATTAACTGTATGTTTTAAGTTTCAAGCTTTATTAATTAGCATACTTTATACATTACGAATGGGATTAGGCACCACAAATATCTCAATATGCGAATATATAAAGATTAAAAAGTTAATAGCGTTAACTCTATGTACTTATGTATATATGTTCATTTCTATATATTTCCGCTCTCTAATATATCTGATTTGTAAAGCATTTTTTTTATGCCAGAGGGTAAGCACCTGATGGTAAGCAACCTCCAATGCCAAAATAACAGTGACAAAGTATATCTACAATTCATTGTTAACCGACATTCTCTGGACAGCCAACAAACTCCTTAGCAGCAGCAAATACACTACAAAAGACTGAACCGTGACAAATCAAAAAAAGTAGAGAATAATTACAACCCAACGATAACGATTCCAAGCAGGATGCTTGATAATGAATATACACGTGTGGCCAATTTTTAAATTTTCGCATTTTGTACACATTATTGTGTATGATTTGGCGAGTCTAGAACGCGTTAAGAACTTACTTTGCTTAATCGACATTTCAGCCTGGTTACAGTCCGTCATCTCGTGAACACGGCATGTATATCGCAACTTAATTAACTACGTGACTATGTCACGTATTATTTGTATATGGCGTCACCATGTGTATGGTGATGTCATTTCAGCCGAATCCCGATTAAGAATAGTGTTAAAGCTGATGCGTTCCCAATATAAATTTGGGATAACAACGTGCACTCTTATATGAAGTACACCAAAATCAATACTCAAATGCGGCATCTTCCGATGTTAAACTAAAATCTTCTTTGAGCTTCTTTATACATTGTGTGAGTAATCAAAGCGATATAGACTGCTAACAAAACAAAATAAAATATTTATAAGACTACATATAAAAGTATAAATTGGTCAGTACTAAAAAAATATATATTACGATTAAACAAAGTCCGTGTTATTTTCACAATTTATTTTTAAAATTACATATTAGTAATCTTAATTCATAATTAAATTACTTAATCCTTACACTTACAATTTATATGGCAAAAATATATATCAAATAGTATCATTGTTTTCTTAGACATTTTATAATAATGTTATATACATAGGTAACTAAATAAAGTTTAAAAACCATAAAAGTAAATATTGTTTATAGCATTGATTATTTTTATTCGAACATGTTTTAAAACTTTATTTTCCATTTTGTTGAAAGCAGATAAACGATATAATCATATTTTAAATTATATTCTTTAGTTATATGTAAAAAAATGGAAATAGATAATTACGATAACCTGAACTTAATATGTAAATTATAGTGAGAGATCGCTTTCAATTTCCTATATTAAGATTTACATTGTCATAGGTAAAATATAATATACCTCTATATAATTTGTAGATATATATAATTCACGAACTGAGCTCGAGACAGCGATCAATAAATTATTCAAGTTTACTTAATATAATTTATTAAACGGCTATTTAAACTTAATCGGTGTCATTACAAAAAAGTTAAATACGTACTGAATACTTGTTTTAAAAAGGTTTCGAATTAAATGCACCGCGCTCGCCCGAGGCATGTTCGCGTTATCCTTTTTCGCAAGTCTAACCTAACGTAACCAAAGCGAGACAAAAGAGCAAGATGGCGAACATTCAGCGACCGCGGTGCATTAAATTCGAAACCTTTTTAAAGCAAGTATTCAATACGTATTTAACTTTTTGTAATAACACCGGATATATTTCATATTTTGGCCAAAGCATATAATAACTCTGTAAAGCCTTGTGGGTTAATTCCAAATAGTGTGTAAGTGCTTAAGTATTGGGGTGAAATATATTCGATCAAAATAGAAATTAGATTTTAGTTACGTTTTAAATCTTAATGAAATTGTAATTATTCTGATTACTTTCTCGATGAATTAACCTTTATCCTCAAGATATTTTCCTGCGTAACTAAGGTTAGCAAAAGAGGTTATAAAATAAGTAAAATTTCGGAGTCAATATTGATCATACTCTTTCTGTCCTTTTTCACCTTTGTTGCTCTATAATCACATATGCACTCGATGTTGTTAATGTATATTAGATATGTTTTTAAATTATGGCACTTTATTTATAATATGAATGTATTTTACCTATATTTCTCTTCTCAAATGAAGAATTAATGTACCATTTGCTAAAATATTTTTACAGCACAAAGCAGTAATATAAATATAATCACATTATTTTAAAAGTAAATGTAGTACCTATTAATAATTTCTAAAGATTGAAACTGAAGTGAATGTCAGTTACTTTACTAGTATTACAGACCTGTTTTAGTTTCCGCCTAACAAAAAAACATATTTAATATTTATGTACGAGTTAGGTTATCTATATCAATTTATTTAAAACATTAGTCACGTAAATTGTTTGATATTTATTTCTTATTACTTTCTAAACCCACTAGAGGTTATTTTAATGCTATATAATATATGTAAATCTTTTTGAATTCACTAATCTCGCATTATACCAAAATTTTCATGCCGTTATATTTTGTTATCTCACAAAAATTTGCGAAGTATTGAACGAAAATAGATTTTATATTTTGGCCAAAGCATATATCTCTGTTAAGCCTTAAGCCTTGAAGGGGTGAAATATATTCGATCAACTATTTTGATTTTAGTTACGTTTTAAATCTTAATAAAATTGTAATTATTCTGATTACTTTCTCGATGAATTAACCTTTATCCTCAAGATATGTTCCTGCGTAACTAAGGTTAGCAAAAGAGGTTATAAAATAAGTAAAATTTCGGAGTCAATATTGATCATACTCTTTCTGTCCTTTTTCACCTTTGTTGCTCTATAATCACATATGCACTCGATGTTGTTAATGTATATTAGATATGTTTTTAAATTATGGCACTTTATTTATAATATGAATGTATTTTACCATATTTCTCTTCTCAAATGAAGAATTAATGTACCATTTGCTAAAATATTTTTAGAACACAAAGCAGTAATATAAATATAATTACATTGTTTTAAAAGTAAATGTAGTACCTATTAATAATTTCTAAAGATTGAAACTGAAGTGAATGTCAGTTACTCTACTAGTATTTACTACATTTATTACAGACCTGTTTTAGTTTCCGCCTAACAAAACATATTTAATATTTTTGTACGAGTTAGGTTATCTATATCAATTTATTTAAAACATTTGTCACGTAAATTGTTTGATTTTTATTTCTTATTAAAGTAAACCCACTAGAATTATTTTAATGCTATATAATATATGTAAATCTTTTTGATTTCACTAATCTCGCATTATACCAAAATTTTCATGCCGTTATATTTTGTTATCTCACAAAAATTTGCGAAGTATTGAACGAAAATAGATTTCGACGTACTGTAAAAAAAACGAACGCTACTCAACTTTGTTCAATACACATAGATATCTTCAAAAAGCATTATTTTAAGAGGAAATCAAAAATTATATTCTATAGCAGTACGTGACCATTTGAGGCCCGTAGACAATGCATCGGATGGCGATGAGACCCCAGTAAATTTAGTAAATCCAAGTTACGTAGTCCGTCTTGTCGTGTTAGTAGTGTTATTTTGCCACTTCTAATAATCTATAGTTACGCCACTCTTCTATAGTCCTGTTTTATTACAATTACCATAAATAAGAAATTATAAAATGGATGCTAGTTTCTTAGTTACATTAATATCAAGGTACCGTAAACGTATGTTAAATAACCAACTTTCCTGTCATTTATATTACTGCAATGTAAGTTAATGTTCAAAATTTTGCACAATAAAATAATAATATATACCATATCAATCAGTAAGACAATTTACATCAAGTTTGAAGACATTTCTAAAATAGATTAATAGTTAAACTAAGATTAACTTATACCTTGTACCTAATATATGAATGGTAAGATATCATAATTATCTATAACGGTAATTAACTCTTTTATACAAAATAGGCATCAAAACCCAATAAACAAATGACCTTAACATGTAGGATACAAATTCTATATTTGTATAAATTAAGATCATCCATTTACTAAGATATTACAAAGGCACGGTACTCCTCTATCCTCCATCTTTTAAAACATAAGTTGACTTTTATTCTTTTCTCTTTCCAGTGAAATATAAAACAAAGCAAAGGACTAATCGCTACAGTAACACCCGTCTTTTGTATTTTCTTTAATCCAGGTTAAATAGTTGGTCACTCTTGTATAAACGCCTGGGTAACCCGGTCTGGCGCAACCGTTGCCCCACGAAACCACACCTATAAAACATGAGAAAAAATTACTAACCAAACCAAATACCTTAACATATTGTCGGTTTAGGTTTCAAAGTTCTTCGAGCTCAAAGTTCAATTTTTATATAATCATCAATATCTATATAAATGAAAATGAATCGCAAAATATGTTGCTAAACACAAAACTTGAAGACGGCTGGTCCAATTCGAGTAATTTTTTTTATTTGATTTATTCCTTAGACTCTGAGGAAGGGTTTTATGGAAAGAAAAATTGGAAAAATTACACGGAAAAGCCTAAAAATCATTTTTTTTCTGTAATTGTGATCGCAACTTCAAATTGCTATTAGCAACTTGAACGCATCCGTAATTACGATGCTTTTTTTCATTTTTGAGTTGACGCATAATTTACCTAATGATAATTACGTAATAACCATAATGACGCGTAATTTTACCATTTAAAATTTTTCTTGCTCAGTTTGTATTCCGGAAAAGTGAACAATCTCTATGGATATGGGCATAGCAAAATGTTTCCATATTTTTTTTTTTTTTAACTGGTTCGGCAAAGTGACTGTACGGTACCTGATGGAAAGTACAGTACAGTCCATAAGTAACGGTGACCGTCGGTGTTAAATAACAACGGCAGTCGTCGCTATCATGCCGATCTGCACATGTGCCTCTTCACGCCTCGTTTGATCCGTTTGACAATTGGATCCGTTAGCTAGGGGTATGGTTGATTTTTAGGATTTTGTTTATTATCAAGGCAAAACAATGTCCGCCAGGTCCGCTAGTATATAAAATCATTTTTCATTGAGTTAAATATATCGATAATTTAAAAATGATTTTAATGATGAAAACCACGAAACCACACCTATAAAACATGAGAAAAAATTACTAACCAAACCAAATACCTTAACATATTGTCGGTTTAGGTTTCAAAGTTCTTCGAGCTCAAAGTTCAATTTTTATATAATCATCAATATCTATATAAATGAAAATGAATCGCAAAATATGTTGCTAAACACAAAACTTGAAGACGGCTGGTCCAATTCGAGTAATTTTTGATTTGATTTATTCCTTAGACTCTGAGGAAGGAATTTATGGAGAGAAAAATTGGAAAAAGTACACGGAAATACCAGAAATCAGTTTTTTTCTGTAATCGTGATCGCAACTTCAAATCGCTATTAGCAACTTGATCAATTCCGTAAATTACGATGCTTTTTTTTCATTTTTTGAGTTGACCCATGTAATTTTACCATTTTACTGCAGTTTGCTTTAAAAATTTCTCTTTCTCAGTTTGTATTCCGGAAAAGTGAACAATCTCTATGTATATGGGCTTAGCAAAATGTTTCCATATGTTGGTATGTATCTACTAAAAAATCATATTAAGGCGAAACGAAATTCGCGGGGGCAACTAGTTATTAATAAAATACTAATTAAAATACTATTGCGAAAATACTAAAACTCTTCTAGTTACACTAATAAACAAGTTGTTCATTCAGCTAATTACTAAGTAAAGTTATATTTGTTAGCCCTTTAATTTATAAGAATTCAAAAAATTACAAAACATACCCTATATTGTCGTATTTAAATAATGAAGACGCCGAAACCGTAGATTTTATAATCCATCAAACCGTTTAAGGTTCAAAACGTATCAAACAACTTTTCCACACTTGGATAATAAACTTCACAAGGCTGGCAAAGTTCTTTTTTACCGTTTCAATTAGTTTGATTTATTTATTTCATTTGACAGAATATGTATTGACTGATTGCTGAATTGTGTAATATTGCCATGAGACTTATTGTAAGAACTAGTTTCTCTTTACACTTTTTATTATATCATAGGGGGCAAACGAACAGATAGGTGACCTGATGCTAAGTGATCACCACCGTCCATAGACACTTTCAACACCAGGGGAGTTGCAAATGCTTTGCCAGTCTGTGATTGGGAGAGGGGGAGGGAGAAGGGAGGCGGGTATCCGGCACTGTCGCTGACCGAACGAAACGCAACAATGCAAGCACTGTTACTTTACGTCAGTTTTACTGTGAGAGGTTGGTACTATCCGGGGCGAGCCACCGCCTTCAATACACTATAGCTAATTGCCGTCCCCTTGTGTAGTGTGCCGTTCACCCTTGAGCTAGTTGTCAAAATAAAATCGGCTGAGTGCCTTAAGCGCTCGCCTTAGTAGCCCGATGAAGCTGTTAAGACCTTGCTGGGTCAATAGCGTAGTCAGATCGAAAAAAAAAAACCGTCCCCTTCGTTGGGTTTTAAAAAACGGCCAGAGGTCAATCGAATCAAAAAATAAGAAGCCTAGATTGATCTATGAGCAATTCCACATCGGATGGTCATAGTCCTATGCTATTACGTTAAGTAGTTTTTATTTAATTAAACTTCAAAGGAACAATTCCTTTGAATTTATTTGTATACAATTTGGATACTAATATAAAAAAAAACATAAAGTTATAGAAAATAATATCCTGAACTAAAGAGCTGCAAAATTAAAAATGATAAAAAACAATACAAGTTTAAGTTATTCAATTAGAATGAAAATCAGTTTGTTGTATTTAAGACCTTGGGCACTTACAGACGTCAAAACACTCCCACGTGTTCGGAAAACATTCCAGTCATCGAGATGACACCACAAGAAACTGGATCTGGCTTATCAATATTATTATTTAGCGTTTTTATTTTAATACTAGTTGGCCCCGCGAACTTCGTTTCGCTTTCATTTTTTTTTTCTTAACCTTTTTTTTAGTAGATACATACCAACATATGGAACATTTTCCGTACTACCCTATAGAGAAAGCGAAATTTTTAAAGCGAATAAAATGTTTGCCGTAAAACGCTAAAATTACATACGCCAACTCAAAACGTTCATGTTGTTAATAGCAATTTGAAGTTGCGTTCACAATTACAGAAAAAGAAAACTAATATTTAGGTTTTTTCTTTTAAAAGTTACTCGAATTGGACAAGCAGTGTTCGAGTTTTGCGCTTAACAACATATTTTGCGATTCATTTTTATTTATAGTTTAGTATAAAATGTGAAATTAGTGCAATGGTACTAATGTAATATCATTTACAACACAGCGTCATTTTCTGTTGATGTACAGGAGTTATTCCAACGCCTATTGTGTAAGATAGGTACTAAGCTATGCAAGTAAGCGAAGTATATTAATTTAACTAATAATTTAATTAGATATTATATTATAACGTCAACATTCTTTGGTACTAAGTCTATATTTTGCAACTAGGTACAATCGATCATGGCATAATAAATACTGTTCATTTGTTTCAGATAAATCTGTACTCCAAACTTTAATAGTGATCCACCTATCCTAATAATTAATTACTGTGTTATTAATACAAGCAGCATATATATATAATTTAATTACCTATTAACTCATAGCGCTTGTCATGTTTTCTCTCCGCGATAAGAGGCCCTCCACTATCACCCTGAAAAAGAAACGGCGTTCAATAATTGCATTTCATACTTTAAAATATTTGCCAAATATTATATACAGTCATACTTATACGACTTATATACGGGTATACCAGGTGAATGTTTAGACAGTAGCAATATTTATGGAGAGTACTCTGCACTATATTCCCGTTCTAAATCAATTTAAGAAATAAGTGCTTAATATTTGACCTAATTATCTAGAAACATACAAAAATTATACTCAATCCTCGAAGCGACTAAGTTAA
Source organism: Antheraea pernyi (assembly GCA_015888305.1). Classification (NCBI taxonomy): domain Eukaryota; kingdom Metazoa; phylum Arthropoda; class Insecta; order Lepidoptera; family Saturniidae; genus Antheraea; species Antheraea pernyi. The sequence continues at coordinate 93,538 of MNPI01017418.1, forward strand.
AGCGCAGTGTCAATAACCGTCAGGTGAAATGAAAGAGGAGCCAACCTACTGGCAAAGGATAATTTTTTGAAGTTTGAACAGACAAAAAGGTTTATTGTTCGTTTTATTATCGAAATTTATTAACTCCGGGTCACCGCTCGCAGGTTTTATTACCGTTCATTCGACCTAGGATTATTTACGTTATTATCCATATTTTTGAAATTTTTATAACAAACTTTACCCAAGGTTCTCTTTGTTGTCTGTGAATATTTGTTTTGATATTATTATTTTATGTGTTAAATGTGACCATGAAGTGTCATATCCTCGAAAACTGCGAGTATTTATCCTTTCACCTTGTATAAATTGTATCTTTGTCAATTTTTTTGTGATCCCTCTGAATATATATGCACAAAATACCAAATTAGGTATAAATACGTATTATATTATACATAGAGATAACTTAAATTTAAGAAAACAGAAATTTCACAAACATAATAATAATATAGCCTATAATATGTGACCAAAAGTCTGAGGGTTATTGTTAAATAGATACTATTTTAATTTTATATTTAATTTTTTTTTCTACATTGAAAATACATACGTTCTCTTTATTGCAAAGAGAAGAAATAGGACTCAATTTGGTTTATAAAGAATTGATCATTAAATATTATTGCATAATAATTTTGCAACATCTCACTTGACAAGAATCCTTTTGACCAGTTTTGGGATATCCAGCGCACAACATGTTCTTAGTTATCATCGATGCTGTGTACTTAGTATTGCGACATTCTTCGTTGCTAATCACTGGCACATCCACCTCCTGTAGGGTACAGGAGACTTTACCCTCTTCTGATAGTGTCCCCCATCCTGAAGCGATAGCCTTAACACCGACATAAAGGTCATCTGCAATATACATTACATTTGGATTAATTAACTTTATTCCACAAACAGAAATTCAAATATAATAAGAAACAAATTGGAAAAATTCTAAATTTGTTTTCTAATGAATCTGATAAATTTATTAATACGAAACTTTTTTTCTCCTCTTTTCTTTTTCTTCTTTTTTCTTTCATCTATCACATGTCGCATTACAGCTGGTAGCAGTGTAAGGCTAAAGTGAAAGGCGCTCGGCAGAACAGCCAACGCCAATATGGCGGCGCCTATGGCTCAATTCAAAATGATTAAATGATTTAAATAAATATAGTGCTCAGTTTTTAACATGCGTCTATCATCTAAATAATTGTATTAATATGTATTCCGTACTCTAATACGCAGATTAATTTTTTTTTGTTGGATATTTTGTTTATTATTGATGGATTATCGTTACCATTTCCCAATTATTAAGTTAAGATTAACGAAATTTTAATACTCTAAATCGAATAGGTTTTCGACAATTGTCAGTTAAATGCCTACATGATCCAAAAAAAAGTTTCACTTGCGTCATGATTTCACAAAACCACACTTTTTTAAAAAAAATCCTATTATATTTAAAATGCATAATATTTGAGTAACTTTTGCACGCAGCTTTGCTTGCGTTAATGTAGACTTGACCTATCCCTCGAGGTCGTGGTTTCACAAAACCACACATTTTTTTTTAAATCCTATTATATTTAAAATGCATAATATTTGAGTAACTTTTGCACGCAGCTTTGCTTGCGTTAATGTAGACTTCACCTATCCCTCGAGAACGGTACCCTTTTTCTGGACAAAATCGTATACCCTTTGTCTTTTGATTTACTCCTAACAAAGTGTATACAAAATTTCAAGATGGACGGTTATGTATTTAAGGCTTGAAAGCGTAAAAACAAACTAACATTAGCATTTATATTATTAGTAAGGATACAAAACCAGCAAGAAGATGTGTAGTGACTAATTCATATTTTTGCTAGTTTAAGTGAACTGATGGTAATCAGTTTATGATTAAATTTAATATAATTAAATAATGTGAGAAATATTTTGTCACATTTCCGCGCCGACTAAGGAATATACGAAACTTTAGAACATAGTGTTACTATGTGTCCCAAAATAACTCTTCGCTATAATAAATTACTAATAGTACCATAAGTGTTTATACTCACGATCATTGGTTGGCAAACATATAGGTTTGATGGTTTCAGACATAGGAACTGGTTCATTTAATCTAAGCAACGCAATATCATTGTCGAAGTTGGTGAGACTGAATTTGTTAGCGATGGCTCTTATTACGAACCGCGTCTCAGGCCGTTGAGTGGCGTTGCATCTGTTATGCTCCCCAAAAGTCACCTTAATCATGAACCACATAAAACTGGAAAAAGAGATAAAAACATTAATTGAAAACTAGATTTCTCGGTAGATGCAAATAAGCACATAAATTACATTTATTTGACACACGCTCCTTCAAAGTAATAAAAAATGCAAATCTTAGATCTGATATTTAAGGCCTTTTTTTGCTACCATCAGGTAAATGCCACCCTAAAACCTTGATATTACCATGTTTATTATTACATTATAACGTGTCATATTCATTACATTGAAGGGAAATTAATACAAAACATAGTACAAAAAGAGCACGTTATGCTTTTCATTATGCACTACTCATTGTTTTAAACAACGTACTTAGAAGTTTATATGGAAACATGTTACGAAACAAGTTAATCTCAATTTATAAATCCTGTATTTCTTTTTTGTTATATATTCTAGTCCAATTTCTATATTTGAGTTAGATATTACATGTACTTTTTTCGTACTTTACTGCATATTATAAAACTCCACCGCGTCTGTCTGTCTGTCTGTTTGCGATAAACTCAAGAACTACTGAACGGATTTCCGTGCAGTTTACAATAGTGGATAAAGTAATTCACGAGAAAGGCTTAGATATATCATTTGTTAAGATTTTATGTAAATTGGTTGAAATATATTGCTGCTGGCAGCAATGATTGCTGGAAGTGTCGGAAAAAACTCAAGCCGCCTGTGAGCTTTCGTCGAAAACGCCACCTGATACCTTTGAGATATAAGAAAACAATTAAGATGATAAACGACGCAGACAAAGTCGTGGGTATCAGCTAGTTATGATTTATAAGTAAAATTGATTAAAACAAGTTGTTATACAGCAAAATGGCTCCTAAGCTCGAAATTATCTAGCTCGGTATATGCTATTAAAGACAACATGTGCAACCTTGATTTGAAAGTAGGGCCTTCGCAATGTGACAATACTACTTCGCTCCACCTATTGTGTAACTGATTGTGTACGTTGTGTAAAGGGTACCATCAATAGCCAAGCCTTTGTTTTGGCATTGAGCGAAA